>WJEZ01002346.1:0-13790 GCA_009869925.1 Thalassaphorura encarpata | reverse complement strand
AATTTGTTGTAGACAATTTTTCCTCCACTGTATTCATAACCACTGTCCAGAACAGCTTCAGCAATCCTTGCCGCATCCTTAGAACAATAAAAGAAAAAAATTCATTGGAATTTGTTCAAATAAAATACCAAGAAAACCTATAGTTTTGCTCTAAATTGAGACAGACTAAGCTTTCGATCCTAATTAACAAATTTACCTGGAAACTTGGAGATTTGCGACCGATTTCTTTGGCAGCCATGAGAATATTATTCCCGTAGAGGCGTTGAAGAATGCCTCTTAGCTTATCTCCAATGCAAACAACTTTTATATTGGTGCCAGCAACTTGCAAGTCGTTCTGGAATACCAAACACAAACACAAATTAGTTTAAATGATTAAAATTGAGACTAATAGAATTATTTACCCTGATAACTTTTCCAACTGAGGAATGAATTGCTCCACATAGACCTTTATCCGAGGAAATGGCCAAAATCAGTTGTGGCACAGATTTATCCTCTGGGGCTTGAACTTCAGCTTTCTCATAAAATGCTTGTGAACCAACTCCAAATGGTCTTGCCAATTTTAACTCTCTTTCTGCCCTTGCGTATTTTGCAGCTGAAACCATTTTCATGGATTGTGTAATCTTTTGAATATTAGTCACAGATTTCAATCGCATTTGAATGTGTTTCAAAGTGGCCATTCCACGGTTGGTTTGATAATTCCATACTGAAGGCAATGGCAATGGTACAGAGACCAAAATCACACGGCTACGGCTTGGAATTCCCAACATAATTTTATCTGGAAGTGGAAATTATAAATATATAATTATTATATTGTGAATAAGAATAGAAAAGTACAAAACTGCATGAACCTTATGAAACTGACCTTTGACCTTGTCCGTCCAAATACTCGAAATTCAATTTCTGGCCTTGGACTTCGATTCAGCAGAGCAGTTGACGTCGAGTCAAATGAAATGACTGAATTATAAATGCTCGGCTTTTCAATTCAATTGCTGTTGCTGAAAAACTGATTTCAAATATACCCGGCTTAGAAGGCCACGACACGAGTTCAATTTCAAACCCAAAGCTACTTACCCGGGTTTTGCTTTGGTTTTAGCAGGGGCCATCCATGTAGAATGAGTTCATTTCTAAGTACCCGGTGACCAATATGTATTATCTCCCCCCTAGGGCCTAAACTACAAAACCCACAGCCTTATATGATGGATCGTTGGAAAGCTTAAGAAAAACTGGATCTCTGGTAAAATTTCAGAAGATTCTGGTAGCACCATCGCGCGCGGCGCGCAAAGAAAAAAAAATCCGAAAATGTCAATTTCTCCCATATCTTGCCTTGTTCGCCTTCCCTTAATGCTCAAAGCAAGGATTTTTAATTTTTCTTTGATCTTCCTTTTTGTTTTTTGGTTTAGCATTTCAAATTTTAAGTTTTATCCTGAAATTTTTGAACTGGCAAATGTGACTGGTGACACGGAAAATGGGCTCGAGCTCGATGATATTTTTTCGATCTCCCGAGTTTTAGATTCCGTGTCACCAATTCGCAAATAATGACGAAAATTAGGTTATCTAAATAGACCCTAGCTATTAAAAAAAAATACCACAAGATAATCTATAGGTTCTAACTGTAACGGCATGAAATCAATAAACCACAAGATCTTTTTCTGAGAAATAAATGATCAATTGCCTGTTGTTCACGATAAATATTAATTAGGGCAGAACAAACTTAATTACAATAAATTCATCCAAAGCCAGTCTTGACACCTGCATTGGCTGTTGCTCTAAGGTTTTGCTTTAAGGATGAATCTTGTAATCTTTTTCGTCTATTTAAATTTTATAATCATACCAGAGGAAGTTTTTCATATTTATGAAAATTTTCATGTCATTTTAACATCATCGCTAAGAACTGGTTACGATTTTCCTTTGATTGCGTCAATTAATATATTAAAGTTCAAATCAATATTCCAATCTTGTGGTCAATTTCTTCTTGAAAAAAATGAATGTGATTTTTCAATTGCCCTTCGAATACTTCAATCGTAATTTCTGCCTAGGTTTTGATAGATTTAGCCCTAAAGTCTGCAAAGGACTATGTTTTAACATCATCGCTAAGAACTGGTTACGATTTTCCTTTGATTGCGTCAATTAATATATTAAGGTTCAAATCAATTTTCCAATCTTGTGGTCAATTTCTTCTTGAAAAAATGAATGTGATTTTTCAATTGCCCTTCGAATAACTTCAATCGTAATTTCTGCTTAGGTTTGCAAAGGACTATGCTGTCCGTTGTACGGCAAACTGCAAAGGAAATTGACACTTTTACTTTGTGTATTTTTACCCTATGGCTTGGCATAACGGTTTCAACTTGTTCCTTTTTCTCTACCCTTCCATTTCTTTCTTCTTTCCTATACATTATACAAGCAGTCCATTTCCTCCGCACTGACATAACCTTAAAGAATTCAAAATCGAACAATACTGTTCGTTCCTTGTTGTGGCGCACATGGCACATTACATTTTGTAGTTGACATTTTTTCTAAAATTTTCGTGAAAATGGGTTCGCCATTCCCACCAGAAGTAATTCGAATGATTTTACTAAATTTTGGAAAATACGACCTTCTCAACTCTCGTCTCGTTTCAAAAGACTGGAATGAAGAAAGTTTAAAAATTTTACAAAAATCTAAATACAGACAAGTGCTACGAGAAAGTCAAATAAGTGAATATGTAGAATTTGCACAACGATCCCCACAATTTGTTTTCCCCTTCCAACTCAGAATTTTGTTCAAACTTGACTCAGCTCAAAATATTATAATAATGGCTGAAAAAGTGGAAAAACTCGTTGAAATGTTTGGAGAGGATTGCATTTTAGATTTGAATATATGGATGCCATGCGGAACTGCTGGCCAAGTCCAGATCCAAGCTCTGATTCCTCTACTTTACAAAATATCTTCAGGATTAGAAACATTAGTTTTATCCACATATTCAGCATTTTTGGACGTTGAATCAATTCAAGAATATTTGGTACGAAACCAAAACTTCTCACTTCCAAGACTCAAGAAATTTTCCCTATCTACATTTATTAACGCTGTAGTTCATACTCCATTGTGGTTACAATTGATGGAAAAATGTCCCAGTTTAAGAAAATTAGAAATTGTCGGTCAATCAATACCATTGGAACCGAACCCTGGAGTTTTTAACAATTTTAAATTTCCATTGACACAGATTGAATCTCTCAAATTGTTCAACTTTACTGGTGACACGATTTTCCAAATCATTCGTGACCGTCCTTACCCTCAATTCTATATTCTGAAAAAGTTAGATGTTAAGTGTGAAAATAATTCAACGTCAACAAAGTTCTCTTGAGACTGGGGTCGAGAAAATTCTACTCGCACTCTCAGGATCCCTCGAAAATCTTCGTTTATTTTTTTCCGGGTTAATATTCGGAATTTTACGCATTTTAATCACATTTCCACTCTTTTCAAAACTGAGGAATTTGGGGATATTGTTTGAAAACACAGGTTCCGTGCTCCCAAAGTTTGAGTTTAATTCCGCCTTATTCCCTGAATTGGAATCTATTGAAATATCACAATTTGTGCAATTTTTGCCCAGAAATTGTACTAAAATCCCTCAAGTGAATTCATTGACTTTGCGAACTAGTGAGGATGTATTGTGTCGTGAGTCTGAACCAAGATTTTCTCATTTGAAGTTTTATCAAGAACATTTGGAAAAATTACAACAAATATTTCCAGGCGTATCCAAAATTTGTGTTCAAAATGCTTGCAAAGATGGTCAAGGAGAAGGAACAATAAAATTCATAATAAATAAAATTATTCAATCTACTGGTGCAGAAAGAATTAAGGAAATTGTACTGAAGAATTGTGAAAATAATTTTCTTGGTGATATTTTGTACATCAATCAAAATCCTCCAAGAATAATCCTCGAGAATTTAGTAGGTACTCAATTGGGGGTTTCTAGCGCCAGAAAATGTTTTGGAATATTGACAGGATGTCTAGAGTCGGATGTAGTGGAGAAGGTAGAAGAAATTCCAGAAGGAAAGTACGGGACAATAGTACAAGGGAACCAGTCGCCAGTCAATAAATTGAAAAGTAAAGAAAACCAAAGCTGATTCTACTAAAAATAATAAAATAAAAATAACTTTTGACTTGTTTGGATATTGCAGATGTACATAAGATCCGAATACTTGGCCGCAGAGACAAATCAGTTGAAAATGAATCACAACCATTAACCATAAATAATTGCAACACACGGGTTTGTCATGTTAAATTCAATTTTTTTGTCAAAAAATTTATTCTTGTTATCTGATTCTAGAAAAAAGTTCATTTGGATATAATGGTCAAAAGTTTTCCTCTTCTCAAAGAAATTGAAATTTCAGCCTATTATTTTGGATTTGATTCTGGACATAGAACAAGGTCAATCCAAGACGTACTCAAGAAATTTCCCGATTTGGTTATCAACTTAATTTAAATTTATACAAGAAAATTGATGTGTCCTTTGTGAAAAATGTTAGTTTTCCTTTCCAATTTTATTGTTCAAGCAAGAATACAAAGGTAGGGCCAATGTATTGCATTGTCGCTCTTTGCTTTACAATCGAGTTATTTTTACATGTATTTTGCTATAGTCGAATACAATACAAATACAACCTTACCCTCGTTCTACAAGGAATTTTTGTCTTCACTCATTTCCTTGTATTATGTACTGTAGCCTTAGCCAGAGCCCTCAAAAATTATTTTCAATATTTGTTTTTAATTTTGAGTATTTAGACATGAGTTCACCATTCCCAGCGGAAGTCATTCAAATTATTTTACTCAACTTTGAAAAATACGATCTGCTCAACTCCCGCCTTGTCTCAAAAGTCTGGAATCAAGAGAGTTTGAAAATTTTACAAAAATCTAAATACAGGCAAAAGTTGGCAGACAGTGATATTGTTAAATACGTTGACTTTGTTAAGAAACTTCCCCACCCACAAATCGTGCTACGTTTCCAATTGACTTTGGATGATTTTAGTTTCAGCATCATTGAAAATGAAAATATTGCAATAGTGAGTGGACAAATTAAAAAACTTGTTGAAATCTTTAGAAAAGAATGTATTCTGGATTTGAAAGTGAATATTCCATACATGAGCAATACGCAAGCCCAGATTCAAGCCCTGATTGACATATTGGCCCAAATATCCACAGGATTAGAAACACTACAAATATCCACGTATACAGGAATGGAAAATGATCTAGTAGCAGCAAACGAAGGATTTGTTCTTCAGAAATTGAAAAATTTATCATTGTCTGTATTCATTTCCTTTCAACAAACTATTCCATCTTGGTTCACATTAGTTGAAAAATGTCCAAATTTGCAACAACTTGAAATTTCAACTCCGTATTCAAATCTTGGATCCAACGTCGTAATTGGCAACAACTTCAGACTTCTATTGGAACAAATCAAGACTCTTAAATTCATTAATTTTACATGCGAACCAATTTTGAAACTAATTCGACAACATCCTCCTCAACATTATATTCTTTCACATTTGGAATTGAGTGTTAAATTGAGTGGTCAAAATATTCCCGAGGCTCATCTAGGTGAAATTCTGCCAGCATTTTCGCAATCGCTTAAAAATCTTCGATTATTTTTGTCCCGTCCGAGTTACTCCATTCCCCTATCGCTATCATTTCCAATTTTATCAAGGCTGAAGCATTTGGGACTTTTATTTGAAACTGCTAGTATGTGTCAGCCAATAAAACTTGAGCTTAATACTGCTTCATTTCCAGAGCTGGACTCGATGGAATTATCTCCGTCTGTACTTGTTGTTTTTGGCGACAATCTTGCATTTCCAAGAATTAATGCATTGACATTGCGTTTACATAGGGATATCAAAAAGTGGGAATTTATTTCTGGATATCCACAATTGAAACCTTATCAAGAACATTTTGAAAAACTCATCAAAACATTTCCAGCTTTATCAAAACTTTGTTTAAAAAATAGAATAAAGAAAAATGACAAAGTAGAAGGATCCATCAAATACGTGTTGAATGGAATTGTCAGATCAGCTGGTGTTGAAAAAATTACAGAAATTGTAGTTAAAAATTGCGAATACAATTATTTTGGAGATATTTTACATTTTGCTCAAAATCCTCCTATGGTAACTCTTGACAATTTCATAGGAAATCATGAAGGGACTTCTAAGATTAGAAAATCTTTCCGAGTTTTTACGGGAAGCCTAGAGTCTGAAATAGTTGAAAAAGAAGAAATAGGCCACAGGGTGACAATCCAAGGAATAAAATGCACAAACAAATTAAACAGTAAGGTGAACAAAATTAGCTATAGAAATTTAACTAATTTTTTAAATGTTGGTTTCTTCAGATGTGCAAAAGATCCGTTTGCTTCACGACGACGCCCAAGAGATTATTGACAGTTCGCAACTTTTAGGCAAGCATTTTAGTACAGAGGTTTGCTACCGTAAATTCAAACAATTGCATCTTAATCGATCCTATCAAATAATTTATTCCATTTCCTATATTCTAGAAAAAACATCACGTGGATACCATGGTCAAAAATTTGCCTCGTCTCAAAGAGATTGAAATATCAGCCTATTATTTTGGATCTGATTCTGGGCTTCGAAAGAAATTAATCCAAAATATACTGGAAAAATTTCCAAACTTGGTCCTTACTGTAGTTTGAGATGTTTTGAATATATATTTAAATACGTAATATTGTTCTCATAAGATTTTTGTTTATCTGTGTTTTATTATGTATTAAAAGTTATCCATTAAATTGTTCAACTAATTTATACACAGTCACGTACACGTCACGCACGATTTGCTTCTACAACTAAGTAGTAAGTGAAAAATATTTATTTTATGCAAAATCACCAAGTTTTTATTCAACTCTACAATGTACATGCGAGATTAACTTATCAAATATTTATTTTTGAAATTTCTAACGAACCAATCATATTTTTTTTAATTGAATCAAGTTGCGGTAATAACCAAATTCACAGTCACGTACACGTCACGTACGATTTGCTTCTACAACTAAGTAGTAAGTGAAAAATATTTATTTCATGCAAAATCACCAAGTTTATATTCAACTCTACAATGTGCATGCGAAATTAACTTTATCAAATAATTATTTTTAAAATTTCTAACGAACCAATCATATTTTTTTTAATTGAATCAAGTTGCGGTAATAACCAAATCTAGGAATTTCTCGAG
The DNA here is from genome assembly GCA_009869925.1 of Thalassaphorura encarpata. NCBI lineage: Eukaryota > Metazoa > Arthropoda > Collembola > Poduromorpha > Onychiuridae > Thalassaphorura > Thalassaphorura encarpata. Next base: position 6,587 of record WJEZ01002346.1, on the reverse strand, counting down.
TAGTCCTTGAATTAATTTCATTCTACGTCCAGAATCCGGTTCAAAATAATAGGCTGGAATTTCAACATCCTTGAGATCAGGCAAATTCTGATGTACTGTTTATCCAGATATAAATTTTATGAATTTTTATTTTCACTGCAGTTTCATTCTACGTCCAGAATCCGGTTCAAAATAATAGGCTGGAATTTCAACATCCTTGAGATCAGGCAAATTTTGATGTACTGTTTATCCAGATATAAATTTTATGAATTTTTATTTTCACTGCAGTTCAGAAGTTATCAAAAAAACTCTAAATCGCTTGCTGATTTGAATAGCAATTTCAGATTTTCAAAACTCTGATTCGAAAAAAAGTCATTTCGAATAACCGATTACTTTTGGCTCACCCTGTATTTTATTGTACATTCGCCAGCCTCATCATCACCATCAATTAGACTTCGGCATACATTTTGAGCACATATTTTGAATGACTGGAAATAGTTGTTGGAGTTGTAAGGATATTTTGCCAATTAATGTGATCAGGGCTTGAAATTTCCAGTCTATTATTTTGGATCTGATTCTGGACATAGGATAAGGTTAATCCTCGTACTCAAGAAATTTCTTGACTCGGTTATTCAATTCAGTGTAATCCATGCAAGAAAATATAATGCAACACTTATGGAAAATGTTAGTTTGCCTTTCCAATTTTATTGTTCAAGCAAGAATACAAAGGTAGGTCCATGTGTTGTGCATTGTCGTGCCTGGCCTTAGCTTTACAATCAAGATATTTTTACAACATGTATTTTTACTCCAAAACGACCTTACCCTCGTTCAAAAAGGATTTTTTCTGTTCACTCATTTCTTTCCAAGTACTGTAGTCAGAAGCCCTCAAGAATTATTTTCAATATTTGTTTTTAATTTTTAAAGATTTAAATATGAGTTCACGATTCCCAGCTGAAGTCATTCAAATTATTTTACTCAATTTGGAAAAATACGATTTGCTCAACTCCCGTCTTGTCTCAAAAGTCTGGAATGAAGAAAGTTTGAAAATATTACAAAAATCTAAATACCGACAAAAGTTACGGAGTAGTGAGATTGGTAAATATGTTGACTTTGTTAAAAGTCTTCCCAACCCACAAATTGTGCTACGTTTCCAGTTGGTTCTGAATAATTTGTGCATTAGCCCCCTTCCAAATGATAACTTGACAATCGTGAGTGAACAAATTAATAAACTTGTTGAAATATTTGGACAATCATGTATTTTGAATTTGAGAGTGAATATTGCATTCGCGGGTGCTGGGCAAGTCCAGATTCAAAATCTGATCCACATTTTCCACATCCTTGCCCAATTATCTTCAGGATTAGAAACACTGAATATAAACACGTCTACGGAGATGGACGTGGCATCCATGCAAAATGCCTTAGCAGAAGGATTTGTTCTCCAAAAATTGAAAAAATTTTCATTGTCTGCTTTTATTAATGCTCATCGTAGTATTCCATTTTGGTTCAAATTGATTGAAAAATGTCCAAATTTGGAACAACTAGAAATTTCTACTGAGTTTGCTCACCTTGGCCACAACGTCGAACTCGGCAACAACTTCAGACTTCCATTGGAACAAATCAAATCACTCAAATTGATTAATTTTACATATGAACCCATTTTGAGAATAATTCGACAATATCCTCCTCAACTTTATATTCTTTCCCATTTAGAATTGAGTGTAGAATTGAGTGGTGAAAATATTCCAGGCGCTCATGTAAAAGAAATCCTGGCAGCATTTTCAGAATCACTTCAAAACATTCGATTGGTTTTCTCCCGCCCAAGTTTTTCCATTCCCCTATCGCTACCATTTCCAATTTTATCAAGATTGAAGCATTTGGGCATTTTATTTGAAACTCCGAAACCAATTAAATTGGAAATTGACGATACATTATTCCCAGAGCTGGAGTCAATCGAATTATCTCCGTGTGTCCAATTTCATCAAGAAAATTTTACACTTCCTAGAATTAATTCATTGACACTGCGATTAAGTGAGAATATCATGATGTGGGAATTTGTGTGTACTACGCCTAGGCCTCTATTGAAATTGAAACCTTATCAAGAACATTTTGAAAAACTTCTAAAAACTTTTCCATCTTTATCAAGAATTTGTTTCAAAAATGAAATGAAAAATATGAATGAAGGAGAAGGATCGATTAAATACGTCTTAAATGGAATTATCAGATCAGCTGGTGTTGAAAAAATTACAGAAATTATACTCAAGGATTGTGAACTGAATTATCTTGGAGATATTTTGCATCGTGTACAAAATCCTCCAGTGGTGACTTTTGACAATTTCATTGGAAATCGTTTGGGAATTTCTTTGATCAGGAAATCTTTCAAACTTTTTACGGGGAGCTTAGACTCTGAATTATTTCAAAAAGAAGAACTAGGTCCTGATGGTCAACAAAGGATGACAATCCAAGGAGTAAAATTCATAAATCGATTGAACAGTGAGTTGAATCAAAATTAATTTAAAGTGAATTTTGACATTTAACTAATTTTGGCAATTTTTGGATTCTCTAGATGTGCAAAAGCTTCTTGTACTTCACAGTCGAACGCAAGACAATTCTCAACTTTTAGAGAATAATATTAGTGAACAGGTTTGTTACATTTCAAATTCAAACAAATTCCTGTTGAATAATTTTTTTACCTTATTTTAGGAAAATATTCATGTGGATAACATGGTCAAAAATTTACCTAATCTCAAGGAGATGGAAATATCAGCTTATTACTTTGGATGTGATTCAGGGCGTCGAATTAAATTAATCCAAGATACACAGGCAAAATTTCCAGACTTGGTTCTTCATGTTGTTTGAGTTATTTTGTACTGTGATGTATAATGTATTTAAATACGTATTGTTCCCATAAAATAAAAGAATTGACTCATTCTTTGACTTTGTTACATGTTTTTGTTCATGTGTTGGTTATATGACGAGCCAGGAGTATAAATAATATTAACTTTGATCTCCACAACTTTTGTCCAATTTTGAATACTCTAATATCCACGGATTCAGAAAAAAATATGTGCAACTCCGCGAGTATTAACAAAAAAATTATTCTATAATAAATTCTTATGAAACTAATGTAATCTTTCCTATTGCTTTAGTTTCAATATTTGTATTAAATATAAAAGTATCACATTGATCTTATGCAGTAGTTTTTATTATTTATTCAGCTTTATATTTTGAAGAGTACATGCGAAATTAGTATTATCAAATATTTATTTTTCGAACTTTCCCACCATCCAATCATTTTTCTTCAGCTTAATTTAAGCAAGTAACGGTAATGACCAAATCTGGGAATTTGTCGCGTATTCCTTGGATTAATTTCATTCTACGTCCAGAACCAGGTCCAAAATAGTAGGCTGGAATTTCAAAATCCTTGAGATTAGGCAAATTTTCCACCATTATCCCCAAATGAATATTTATATAAAATGAGTAAATAAAATTTAAATAAGTTGAATTTGTATTTAAATTTTTAACATAGCGTACCTCCTAGTTGTAATAACCTGTGGGTGAAACTTGGAAATCATATTCAATTTATTTAGCCGTGCGAAGAAATCTGACCTTTTGTACATCTGAAAAATTCAAAACAAATCAAAAATTAGAATTTTTCTATATTTTCTAGTGCAAATTAAATTTACTTTTAAATTTATTAGTCGTTTGCTCGTTTATTCTTTGAACAGTCACCGTATATTGACCCCTTGTGATTTCTTCCTCTTTTTCTATTAATTCCGAGTCGAGACTTCCTGTCAAAACTTTGAAGCGTTTTTTAATTTTGGAAACTCACAGCTGACTTCCTAATAAATTTTTGAGAACGACACTACAACTTGGAGGATTTTGGAAGAAATGCAAAATATCACCAAGATAATTTTGCCCAAAATCGACAAGTGTTATTTCTTGAATTCTTTCTGCACCAGTAGATTGAAAAATTCCATTCAATAAATATTTTATTGTACATTCTCCTGCTTCATTATTATCATCATCATCATCATTACCATTAATTACCTTTCGGCATACATTTTGTACACAGATTTTGGATAGGGCTGGAAATAGTTGCTGGAGTTTTTCCATATGTTCTCGATAAGGTCTTAATTGTGCAGAACCATGAGGACTGACCTCAAAATTTACTATATCCTCACTCACTCGCAAAGTCAAAGAATTCAGGTGAGAAAATATGGCTTCATTTGTTGACATTAGTTGTAGAATTGGTGAAATTTCTATAGATTCCAACTGGGAAAAGGCCAAAGGATCAATTATAAATCCTAAGGGTGATACGGAACACGTAGTGTCAACAAAAAGACACAAATTTTTAATTTTAGAAAAAATTGGAAACTCAATAAAAATGGGAATTTCGTAGAACAATTGCCTGACCAGAAATAACCGAAGACTTTCGAGAGATTTTGAAAATACTTGTAAGATTTCTACCACTCCAACTTCTGAAACACATTGATCTTGATCATCCGTATTCATTAGCCTTACGTTGAATTCTAAGTTTTTCAGAAAATGGTATTGCGAAAACAGAGGCTCCCAGTCCCGAACGATTTGAAAAAGCCAGTCGTTTGTCAAATTNCCGAACGATTTGAAAAAGCCAGTCGTTTGTCAAATTGAGGAATTTCAAGGACTTGATTCGATTTAATAAAGGAATTGTCGAGTTGTTAATAATTGGGATTGGTGTAGCCAATAATGGTGAGCTACCTATAATTTCTAGCTGTTGTAAATTTTGACATTTTTCAACCAATTGTAGCCACAATGGAATATGAATTGCTGCTTCCAAAGTTGCTACTATCGAAAACTTTTTGAGTCCTGGAAGTGAGAATTTCTTGTTGACCGCTAATGCATCTTGAATTGAAGATTCTTCCGAAATTGCCGAATGTGTGGATAAATTTAAAGTTTCCAGTCCTGCAGATATTTTGTCAAGTAGAGCGACCAGAGCTTGGATCTGGAGAGAGGATACAAACCCGGGTTTTTACGGGTTTGAAAACCCGGGTTTACAAAACACAAAACCCAGGTTCATACCCTTCTAACCTGTAATATTTGCGTTTGGGTAAACACGAGAGAAAAGTTTTGTCATTGAGCATTCTACCAGGCGGATTATTCTTATTTTTGAATTTCTTGGGCATACCTGAGTTCTACAAACGTTACGTTGAGTAATAGCACTGTATACTTTGGCTCTGACATAATCTGAATAATTAGTTGTATCTCAAGTCGAGTGATGGAGGGTTCCTCCATCCACATCAGAGGAATCACCAATCGGGCAAGAATTGGCAGTTTCGTTCAGAACACGAATCAAGGAGCGTAGAACCGATATTTCAAGTCTTCTACAATATTTGCACTCAGGAAAAGCGGTCATGGATGAGGAATACGATGAGGATTTGTTCAAATTACCTACTAAACAACGAATCGCAACAATTTTGAAAAATCTACTTACTCGAATGTCTTGCGCTAATCTTGAGGCTCAATCTAATGGGTCAGCAGAAACTACACAATCTGAAGATATGACTCATGAAGTTCCATCTCAACCTAAGAAAAAGAAGTCTGACCTTCAGGATGAACTCAACAAAGTGCTCAAGACAATCGACAGTAGGAGCAATTCAGAGAAATGCCAACCAGAAAATACGCTGCTCGCTACAATTAAAAAAGAAATGGGTCTTTTTGAGGCTGGAGGTGCTCGTGGTCACCATTTACAATTGGCATACGAATTTCTTAAAACGATTTCCCCGACAAGCTTTGAATCGGAACGGGCATTTTCCGCTGCTGGATATTTGTGTAATAAGGTACGCTCAAGATTTCGAGATGACACACTGGATCACTGGATGATCTCTGTTTTCTAAGATCGCATTTTCAAACCAAATGCTGCAGTTGGAGCTGCTGAGCAGCTGTATGCTGCAGTTGGTGCAGTTGTTGAGTTTTGGAATAAATTGAAACTTGGTGCATAGTTGAGAGACGTATGTCTAACTTGTTAAGCTGCTTGGAATTTTAATTTCACTTATATGTAAAACCCGGGAACCCGTCGCCTCTAAACCCGAAACCCAGGTTTATGATTTAAACCCGGGTTTGTATCCTCTTTCTGGACTTGGCCAGCAGAATTGGGTGTTACGTAACAATTCAAATCCAAAATGCATTCCTGTCCAAACATTTCAATCAGTTTTTCTACTGTTGCACTCGTTGATGTAATATTTTGTGTTGAGTTAATTTGAAGGACAGTTGATAGTTGGAATGGCAAGACAAATTGTGGGGATCGTTGAGCAAATTTTACAAATTTCCATACATCACGGCACAACTTTTGCCTGTATTTAGATTGTTGTAAAACTTTCTTCATTCCAGACTTTTGAAACGAGACGAGAATTGAGTAAATCGTATTTACCCAAAGTTAGTAAAATAACGTGAATCACTTCGGGTGGGAATATTACGCCCATATTTTAATGTATTAATTTCTAAATAACTTAATATTTTATATTTTCTTCTGTTAAGTTTTTTTTCGAAGGTCCAACGTAAACGTGAAGGATGGGTTACTCAGATAGGGAAAAGAGAAGGGCAAACCAAATCCGTTACACAGCCAAGTAAAA
>WJEZ01002345.1:0-13790 GCA_009869925.1 Thalassaphorura encarpata | reverse complement strand
GGCATAAAAAAATTTGTCTGAAGTGAACTTAGAACAACTAGCTAGTAAACAATAGAAAGTATAGCCTAAATTGACGCTTTGGTACGAGTGCGCCAAGATCTATTCCGCAAATTAATTTCTATAATTGAACCGGTGAAAAATTATCGACGACGACAAGGCTTCAAGTATTTCACTATGAATTTGTGCATACGTTTTAAGGGAAGGTATGGATGATTCGATAAGAGTGGAACGACAATCTTCCACCAGAACACTGGTGCTAATGCCTCCAAAATATACATGTAATAGGGGAAAGGAAGGAACGGGTTGTATGCAGCAGGCTGGTTGAGCTCTGTGAGAGGAGAAAGGTTTACCTTCAGTCTCATATAAAATACATAAGACAAACAAGAGCTGACGGGAACCCACCTTCTTTTCCCAAAAACCTATGTCTAACTTGGTAACAGACACCATTGCCTGGTAATCATATTAAATGAGCAAAATGGGAAAATCAATACATGTATGTATGTTACACAAGGGTTGAATAAAGAAAGAGCAGCAACAGAGAGGACTACCGCCTGCTTGCTACTCTATTTAAACAGCAATATGAAGTACAAACGATGTCTTATTTCACTAAAGCTGGCCACTCTATCCTTTCAACTTGAACTTGTAACTTTGAATGTAATATCATTCTGAAGAACTGTTTCAACGAAAGTTATAATTGTAATATACACTACGACGAATAAAACTTATCCCTTACACATAATTAATTGTGGAAGCTGAATTTTTTATGAAAATATTTTAGAGCATAACACAAATTAATTTCTCCGTCTACTATTGCAACCTCAGAGAAAGGAAAGTAGTAGCAACAAGGGGTTAATTTCCAATTTAGTATGCTCTAAATTAATTTAGTACCCCAAGCCCGCCTTGTGTGGTTTCATACACTCCTACACTTTCGAATAGTTGTTTGACTGTTCGTGCTTGGTCGGATCGCATGGTTTGTTAGGGAACCACCTGATACATCTGAGTGAACTGAATATATGGTTGGATAAATTCATCGAAACATTGTCGAGGTTCCTTTGAGTAGGATGTGGAATACATTAGTGTTGGTTTGAAACGTCTCTACTAAATTCATGGGTGTTGAATAGATAAGATATTCATCTTTCCCTCATCTTTCTCCACTCATCTCTGGTATATTATGTGAGTATGTGCTTATTAGATTTTCATGCCAATAAAATACTGTGACGGAATTCTGAATCCTGGCATTTAACCTCTAACCGCCACACTAAATACGTTTATTATATTCAGTTCACGCTTCCGATTTTCACTTTTCCCTTTCTTCCCCTATCGTCACCGTTTTAGTGCTTCAGACTCTCGTCATACGGCACAGTGCACTCTCTTTCCAGGAAAAGAGAGTGTCATTCAGGCTTGTGTGGCATGAATAACTTATTCTGCTAAATATGTCTCTTCATTCAAACCTTGCCTTCCTAGCTATATGGCCTTGTAACCCCTTATTGAATCATTCTCACATTTTCCTACTCCTTCATATTAAAGTTCTCTCCGCTGTGGAATTTTCTCTCTTAAAATATGTTCAACTAAAGGGTAGCCGCCGTTTTTATATTTTAAAGAATTATTGTTGGTTGCTCTCGAAGGAAGAGATCCCAAGTGTGAGTTAATTTTCTTCTAGATACCTAAAGATGGTCAGCCTGTACTTTCATGTAGTAAAAGCCTTAGATTGTGCCTCGTGACCAGAGTAATTACTTTGTCGTGGTAGTATGGTCACCCTTTTACGGTTTCATTACTGGGCGTAAAATTAACAATTTGGTGTGTTGTCCTTTCCCTCCTTCACTCTAGTCATTCCCGTCGTCTTGCCTTTGCGAATGAATGAATGACTGCGATGGTTGGGTAGATAATAATTTCTATTGCTTCACTTGAGCCAAACCGTCTAGTTTCCTATCCGGCGGCGACAAGAACACTCCTGATTTGTTTTTTTATTTCATCTAGTAAAAGGTCGGGTGGTAGTGGTAGTAGCCGTAGTAGTTGGTCTAATTGAGAGAGACCAGAGGATGAAGGAAACCAGACATCGTCTTGTTGTCATTTTACGATGAGATCGGAAGACCAAATAAAGGATGGGAAAGGAAATGAAAATGTTACAATGAGGTTTCAATTTCTTCTTCGTCATTTTTACAACTTTGTAGTTCATGGCAGAGAAGCAGAAGGTTTTCCCCTGCTACAACTGTACTGTTCTGTGCAAGAAGAGAACGACGATTTCTTCTTTTAAGCGTGTCTTATTTCAATTCTTGAATGCCTATTCACTATCTTGAAGGGAGGAGAAAGTTGGAGAAAAGGAAAGAAGAGAGTGACTCGTAAAATTTTAATGACTTTTCTATAGTACGTACGTCTCACCTTGTTTATTTCTATTATGTGAACTTTACGCGAGCTACTAGGTATTCTGTTTGTTGTTATATGGCTACACCACAATAATAATAGGAATCGCCTGCATTGCTGAAGTGTGCTGTACTTTCTCTTAGAATGCCCACAAAATGCATACACTGTTTGGAGTGCTATTAGGGGTAATGTTATGTGAACCAGTGAGTGCTGAGAGGATTTGCAATTGAATTGACGGTCCATTCACTCCAATAAGGAATAACAAGTGGTGCCTGGTAAGAGAGATAGGGAGAAACTTTTATGAGAGTTTCTTGACCAGCGCCATTCTGCCGGTCAACCCTACACTCAGCTATAAATTCCAAATTAGATTTACTTTGCGAAGGTCTGGCTCGGATCAGTCGATTCGCTTCTTACTTCAATCCTGATTGAATATACATGAAAAATTAGGTTGAACTAAAAATCCTACAAAAGATGCAAGCTAACACATANTCGGATCAGTCGATTCGCTTCTTACTTCAATCCTGATTGAATATACATGAAAAATTAGGTTGAACTAAAAATCCTACAAAAGATGCAAGCTAACACATATAGTAGAAAAAAACTAACCAGCCTAAACGAAAGAAGATTTTTTAAAAGTGCATATCTTATTTGCATTATTTCGTGGTGAACTTTAATTAATTTTTTTTTAAATTTATGAATGATTAGGCTCTGTGATCTACCTGTTAGAAGACTGTCAACCTACATTCATTAATCTTAATAGTTTTTATAAGAATATTCTATTCACGGAATTATCTATACTGTACGCAGACTAGAACTGAATTAGCATTTCTCTTCAATAAATAATTCCACAAAGATCCCTTCAGTTATGTCCAACAAAATTAGTTTTGTTCTTTCTGATTGTCTATTTGTTTTGTAGAAATGGAATTTAATGATTACAAAACTTTTATCAATTTATATGAAGTTCTAGAGTAGACTTAATAGTAGAATGTAAGGGAGTCTCAGCTTAGGTCTTTCCTTATATTCTCCGACTCCTCTACTACTCATTCGTCTTTCACTTAACGCGTGAGCCTTGGGCTACAAAAGTATAATTAAATAAGAAAACCCAAATGGGGAGTCTAGTCTGAGGAAGTTGAGCCAGAGAAGGAGATGGGAAATGAAAGACGAGTGCAAGGAAACAGGGAAAGTGAGAATGAAAGAAGAGTAATCGGGAAATAAGAGGCCTTGAAGGCGGAGACTCCACAGGAGAATTATATAGTCCAAATGGAGTCACGAGAGAAAAATTTGCTCAAATTCATCATCAAATTGAATTGGCACACTATGGGGTCATCCTTCACAACTTCCTATCAACACACGACCCTACCAATCCATCCATCTAACCCATGAATTTCCCCCTCTCTCTTATTCTGACTATTCACAGAAGGAAAGCTACTTTCACTTCCGACTCTCTTCCTCGTCGTCTTGGCGGCGGCGGGTAGATCTTAAAAACTCACTGATCGAATGAAGGAATTATTCTTTCTTTATGAACAGCAGCGCTGAGCGAGTGGAGATGCTTTGATTACATTATATTACTCGAACTTTTCATCACATGCGGTGCAGTGCATAGCACTCACGTCTACTACATCAAACGATTCTTCAACTCGCTTAGCCGGATATAGCGTAAAATTGAAATTTAAAATTCAGCTACCTGCTTCAAAGAGTAAAAAAACTAATAGTTATTTTGATTATTTCATTCCACTAGCATGGGTTTCTTAAAAACAGTTCAACTTTGAAAAACTTGAAGGAAAAACGTAATTAAGTTACCTTTATCTATACATCTATCTCTTAACATGTGTCAAACAGGACAAAAAGAAAATTCCTCTCAACATTTTTCTAGCAACGAAAGTTTCTATTTTTGTTCAATATAATTAAATAGAAGCCACACTATCCGATAGTAGAGCATCAATCCGCACAAGTGGGATGCACTTTGCTTAATTATTTGTTGCAGAGGGGAAAAAATCTCATTTAACTTAGGAAAAGTACTGCAATCTTTATTTCCATATTTATCAGAGGACGGTAATGAAATATATACATTTACGGAAGAAGTTACAAAAGTACGTAGAAGACGGATTTATATTACGCTATGCAGACCTGTATTGTCAACACAAATTCAATTTCGTGTGCTAACAAAATACTAAATACTTCTCAAAATTCACACTCACTTCTTGAATAAAATCAGAGTAAATTCTCCTGGTTTATTTCTTCAAGAATTGCAGTGGAAATGATTATTGCGTCACAGTGCTATCCAACATAGTCTCGGTCTTGGAGTTCTTTGGCTTTACTAAGAAAATGGATACTCACTGCTGCAGCATATACTTTGACTAAGGGTGCGCTATGCATTGTCAACTCGGAAACCAACAAGGAAGGAGAAACGTGAAATGAAGTGACATGACATAAACTCGTGTTCCCTCCCGTCTTGACTTCGCGGCTATCGTGGAGACACTGCTCTCGATTTGAGGCTAGTAAATGTCTGTTGGACAAATTCAGTTGAAAGAAAACACTGGAGCAGATGGAGAGTGAAATGGATACAGTAGAGCTCACGTATGCCATTTAGAGAAGGAAGAGAAAAAAAGGTAGCATCATTACGGTAAAACCACTACCACTAGGACTGACCCAAAAGAGGAGAGCTGGACAATTCCTCCACTCTTGCTCTTGTTCAGACTCAATGGGTCGTCTGTGTTAAGTTAAGTAAAGCAATGCAATAAGGGAGTTTGAAATGGACTCGAGTGTTGGTAGAAAGAGGTGCAAGAATTTTATTTATGTGTTTGGGGTTTCCTCCTATGCAGTAAGGCTTGTTTCCTTTCCTTCTAACATCCTGAGCTTCTTTCTGAAGGAAAGAAAGGGAAAGACCTGAAAATGCTAGGGTCTGGATCCAGGATTGACTGCCTCAGAGCCACACTTAGAAAGCCTAGTTAAATAATGTGTCTTTCTGTGGAGGGTTCCAATCAAACTAATTAAATTGAGTCGGGAGACGTAATATTAATTAATCCTCTTCAACTCTGCATCTCTTATACATGTACATACTGCATCTGCTTTCAAAAGCCGTGTCCTAAAGCACAACATTTCTGACTTGACTTTCAGTTGCATTGGCCGCCCACCTTCCTTGATTCCATAATAACACTTAAAGGTGCAGATATCAAAGAAGAAATTTGTATGCTATTTTATGGTAGGTTTACGAATAGAACTCGTAGACAAGTATGTAGTTGGTCGGCATATAATTATCGAAGAAATGATAGTATAAGTAACGTCTATATTGTTATGCTGCAGGAAATTGAAATTTAGTAGAGGCAGGGATAACCTAAGAATAGTTTCACTGATGGTTAATGTTCATACACACTCTTCCACTCTCTATTAATTTTCTTGCATGCTTGGTCGCAGTTACTTCCCGAGTCTTCTTCTGTTATACTCTTAGCCGTAGTGAATCCCATGACCATTTCATGTGGAAAATCCTTTAGCTTTTTAACCTAAACAAAGTGACCTCTTGGTTCTACGTTTATACTTCAAAGAATAGTGTGCCATGTATATGAACCCTGGGTAAAACGAAACTTGGACAGTACAATGGATTTAATGTCAAGTGTGCCTTTCTTAAGGCAATTTAATGTTAGTTCTCAGTTCGTTCACATATTTCACGGCGCTTGAGTAAAACCATAGTTAGAATTTTTCTCTCAACGATATTGGTTCGATTAGAAATAACTTCGTAGTTGCGTAATTCTTAAATCAATGGGAAATAATACAACAGAGCCAAAGAAGTATTCTACGTACGATTTGTATATTTACCACACACAGAATTTCCAAATATAAAATTCTACTCTTACGTACGGATATCTCAGCCAAGCATGCATACACATACAACTATCAAACTTTAGGTGCTTGATTGGGTCGCAATTCTACAAAGTTATTAAAGCATCGAAGCTTAAGTAATACAGTTCACGAGGAACTTACTCATTTCATCAAACTCTGTTTTGAGATGAATACTAAAAGTCAAAGTACGCTCTCCTGTTTTCTCCTAACACGATATTCCCTCGATGATCAACTTTTAATGAGAAAAACTACTCAGCCATCGCTGGGACGTATTGCCTTGCCTTTTGACGATACCGTCTGATTTTCTACGGACAAACTGCTCAGTTCGTCTCAGGTTTGCCACAACATTGCTACTTGTTCCTGTGAGGATGATAAAAGCTATGACATACTACCGGAAATCTGACTGAGTATTTTAGACAAACCAGATTTGAATAATATTTAGATTGCTCAGAATATTTATCGTCATGCTTAGTTTTTGGCATTTCTTAGAGATTGGTAACGTACTTATAGATTACTTTTTAAAAGTCCTAATATTTACGGTGGTCTCGAAATAAACTTCATTATAATTTTGCTTCGAAGTATGTCACAATATTCTTCAATAATTAAGGTAATTCTTTTGATCCGAAAAATAACAAGGTGTACTAAGTTGTTCATTGGATTGATAAATTACAAAATACGGGTGGACTTCGCTGTTTGTGAGTTTTCATTGTCACAAATTTGAAATCACGAAACTATTTACTGAATGTACTGATAAAATTGTTTCTCTAATGCTTCATTCAATGAAAATATTTCAAAAATATACACAGCTTTGTGATTTCTAAACTTTCTATTTAAAATTAAAGCGTTCAGTCGTGCAAACTATGTTTTGATTTGTACTTTACAAAAGCAGAGATAGTAATGGATGCATTCGCTTACCTTTTACGTGAGAGAGGAGAAGGGCAGAAAAAAAGAAGAGCAGAGTAGAATGAAACCAAATTGAAGAGATTACTGTTTGTTCTGATGTTCCGGAGAAACTTGTGTTGAAAATAGAGGGGAGAAATATGTGGAACAATATGTGAAAATGTCGAAAGGAAGTCTCGAGCGAGTGTAGTTGGAGCGGAGTTTGAAGAGGACAAAAGAAAATGAAATAAAATTATTAGGCTCTCAATAATACTAGTAATAAAGCACAAGAGAAGACGTTATTATGATCAGATTATCTGAAAAGTCGGTGATGGGGGTGTTCGTGTTATGCTGGGAGTGAGAATGAATCAACTTGCTTTTTGGCAAGTTCATGACTTGACGGATGATGGGGATTTATGTGGAACCATAAAAGCGTAGTGGTAGTAGTAGGAAGTCATGGTGGTGGTGGTAGTGACGGATGTGAAGTTTATGTTCCTAATGTCGTCTACGACGAATGTTGTAGGACTACTTGTAGTACGTGGACCGCCAGTCTGCTCCTCCGTTTCATGCGGGATGAACTCAAGTCAATAAGTAGAAGTGAATTTTCGGGGGTAAGTTGCAGGCAGGGGAAAGAAAGACGACACTTTCTCCATGCAGCAGAGAAGAAGACTTGAACTTGGAGGAAACTGAAGGGAGACTGAGGCTGGAGCGGGTCGAGTCTCATGTGTGCATATGGCACTTCCACCCGCATTCGCAAAGCAATGCCCGGTTTTCTCTCTCACTCCCGATGCGATCCCATCCGGGCATGGAAAACTCTGCCTGCTTGACTAGGTTGGATTTTTATCCATGTTGCCCTGCAAAATGTATACACGATACTTGTAGGCCCAACCATCCATCTATCCACCCACCTCATCATGTGTACGTTAGAACATACAGCTTACAGAGTAGTCATAGTTCCTCTTTCTCTTGCACAGAACAGATTGCTATAACATGCAATTTTTCTGGAAAGGAAGCCTGTTCTCAAAGAAAGTGGCTACGGTGTTGGTGGATCATTGCATTTGGCTTACGTTGTATTTCTAGGGTAGGGGTATTACCTTTTCTGGTGCAACATCTGTCTCCTGCCTGCCTGCTCTACCTGAAGGGAAAAAGAATATAATCCAATGTAATGTAAAAGGAGGAAGGATGCAGATTCAGTCAAGAAGTCCATTGGGGATAGATATCTTTCCTTGGTATATAAAGACGAGATGGTCATGAAATATAAAAAAGGCACATAAAAAGACAAAGGTGGAGGACGTGAAAGTAGACGAGAGAAGCATGTGGCACGCATCAGACTCGCTGGGAATAAAATAAACAGACTCTCACTTGACTTGGTTAAATGACACGGAAATTAGATTCATATGATATAAACATAAGACTCGAGGGGGTGGTCAATTGCAGTGACTTGTCAAGAGCGCGAAGAGTTAGTTGGTTAGTTCCTCGTACCTCTTTAAATAAACTTCAACTCCACTTTACTTCCTATTACAAATAACTAAAAATCTTGTACACATTCATGTGGAAGTAAATGGTTTTTGAGTGCTAAAGCGGAGTTATTAATAAACTAAGCCTTGTAGCACGCACATCTCTTCAGCTCACACTTTGAACTACACAGGTCAGGTTTCTCAAATTCTTTCGTTCTCATTCTCTTCCCCATAGAGTCGTAAAACTAGAAGATGTAGATAGTATTTGAAATGACCACTCGTTAACTCTGCCTTAACTCCCCAGAGAAATTTGACCGGCCAATAAAATAACATCATTAGTTAGTTTTATGAAGTCAGTTTAGTGTGAGAAAGTGTTTTAGCTGCCTCTTTTGAGGTAAAATTGAATCTGTCCATGAGAAAGCTTGTTCAATGCTCACGTCATGGAGTTTCTAAGTTAGTGTGCTAAAATAAAATAATTCGGCTGAATCCTGATCTTTTGCCTGTCATAGACCACATAATTCAGTGAGGTTTCGTATAGCATAATTGATTTGAATGCTAACTAATATTTTTAGTAGAGAATAGATGCTAGAGGCTGAATTTTTAAAGGTTGGTCTTAGAGTTCACAATGTTTATCATATAGCTGCCAGTTCAGTAGATTCTTCTTTCCTTAGAAACTGGTTCTGGTTTGCCTTTAGTTTGACATGTCTCTTTCATACGTGCATCGTGTTGTTTGAGTTCCTTTTCAAGAATCGATCGTTGATATGGGACGAGACGAAAAAAGGAATGAGCCGAACGGAACTCAGCAAACTGAGTGAGTGAAGTGGTGATGCATCCCAGAGAATGAAATGGATGAATTGGACGACCAACTTTTCAAAGGCCACCACAAACTTTCGCTGACCAAATCACTAACTCGTGAATAAAAAGTCAAAGAAAGCAGACGAGTTGGTGGTCCATCCAGGCGACAGCAGCGGTGGCTGGGATTTTGCTTTGTGGTGAACCTCTTTTCTACTTTCCCAAAATCAGGGAAAGTCAGGGAAGGGAGTTGAGTGACTCTAAGCGTACATGTATTTATATTTTATTGCGTCATAAAAAACAGTTTATTACAATCAGCATTATGTTTTAGCCTTAGTATGTCTTAAGATTATTTATGGCAGTAATATACTGTTATCCTACCAAAACCTTTGGGCTTGAGCTCTACAATATTTCCTCTTAAAGTAACGTACGTGGATTCAAGATCTTACGCCTCAACAGGAAGCCATAGGCTCCTCTTTAGTAAACAAGTTTTGTAGTGCCTACCATGAAAATGTTAGAGCAATCTCGTTAGTTTAGTCGACAATGAGTTTAGATTCAGAATTAAAAGAAACTTTATTCTTTCGTCCGGCTGGTACGAATATTTTCAGTCCAACCTAACACAGTTAAGTTACGAGATTTGATGTGGATCTACAAGATCAAAGAAGCAAAGTATTTAAAAAATAGAGATTTTGAAGGAATTTACAACATTTATGAACCGGATGACCCTTATAAATCCGAATCTCAAATCCGAAGACATTCCCAGTTTGACAAATACTGTCTGTCATCCTGCCCTCCCTTTCTCTTACACTTGAATTCTCTATTTAATCCGACGGAGATCTCTGGGACTCTGAATGTGGTATGGGGACCACGTATGTGGCTGAGTATAGGGTGTGGGAGACCTTCATGTTCCAAACGAAATGTCGTGGGTTTGGAAGAAGGTGAAGGAAGTGGTGGAGTTTGTTCAGTCCATAATGTCATTTTGATGTTTTCTTCCTATTCAACACAAGAAGAGCTCAGTCCAATGTACTTTCACTTGTATTTCCACATTTCACTTGAGTCCTTCTCTTTTTTCCTCACTTTCCTTTTATGTTCTTTCTCCATCTCCTCTCTCTGCGACGTTGTTGGGTGGTTGAGCCATACACCGATTTCATCCATACATTCATTTCTACTGGACTCGTGGAACACAGATTAGAAATTTCAGCATTATATTCGGATTAAAGTCTCTTCTCTTCCCACTCAATCCTTTTCCTTTTATCATTTGATTCTCGGGAAATGTCCAAAGAGTTATATTCAAAAGTGTATACTGATCGACCCATCATCCAGATATCTATTTTATAAATTATTTTTGTACCCTCCAAAGTTAGAAAGCGCACGTCAAATAAATTCATATTAAAAATTTACTTCGCGATAATTCGTCGAAATGGAACTATGGATATCAAAAATTAGAATTTCGAACATTGTCGGATTATACAAGCATTAATCTTTCTTCTAAGCGTTGTGCTCAAATCCTTGTAAAATGGACAAGAAAAGTAAGGAGAATTTGGTCAGCAACGTTTGAAGTAAGACCAGACCATACATGAAAAGGAAAGTGGTGAAAGGAAGAGTAAAAGAGAAGGACTATGTGTAAAAAGTTCTCACGATCTGAGGAAGATGAGGAAAAGAGATAAGTAAAGTTACACTTCCATATACGTTGTGGTCAAATCCTTGTAAAATGGTCAAGAAAAGTAAGGAGAATTTGGTTAGCAACCTTTGAAGTAAGAACAGACCATACATGAAAAGGAAAGTGGTGAAAGGAAGAGTAAAAGAGGAGGACTATGTGTAAAAAGTTCTCACGATCTGAAGAAGATGAGGAAAAGAGATAAGTAAAGTTACACTTCCATAGAATAGCCAGTCAGCTTACATACGGATGTGATATGAATCAGCCTTGGAGCCTGTTGAGCTCGCCAACTTTTGCTCGTTTCTCTCAGCAACAGGTATTACCATGGTTTGAATTGCAGCAGTATGGTTTTCGTTTTATAGCAAACCTTATCCGGCCACTACATGAAAAGAGCACTTAAAAGCAATTCTTCATCTTTAAGTACACGTAAAACTCTATTTTATTTCAAGAAGTAATACTTGCAGAAATTCTTGGCATTAACTATTACATGGGAAGTGCAACTTGAAAATGCATAATCTTTGAACTCCACCATCTGAACTTACTTTCGTTGGCAGTGAAGGCGGAACATAAAACTATCCTAGTTTTCTAATATATTCTTAATATTGTTATTAAGAGAGACGACGATTTAGTTCTGAGTTAATACTGCTAATTTTATTACGTGTATCTACTACCACGTGTCACCAATTAAATTGAGAAACGAAATGTGGGCTGACCACCTCGAACCTCAATTTTGAAAATATCTGGTGACATAACCTGTTTACAGATTGTAATCCATTAGCTAGTTTTCTGAGCTCACACTATCTCAATTTACTGGTGTCCTCTCGTCTGGCCATATGAAATCCAATATGTTCGTACACCCTGCCAAGTAACTTTGCCTTAGTCGGTGCAGTCCAATCTAGTTGATATCGAATGTGGACGGTTGTAAAGGATTTCACGAGGCTAGAGCAGCGACAAGCCTTCTAGTGCAAATAGAGCTCGTCGACCAACTCATATCACAATAAATAGGTTTCCACTGGGATTACATTTGATCTCTCCCAATTCTGCCAGTCCACCAGGAAGTAATATTAGTCAGCTCATGTCCATGCTCACTTAGTGTCATGCCATATGCGTGTGTCTGTGTGTGTTACCAGAAAGGATTCAAGGGCTAGGGGATTGACTTGTTCGTTTTCCAAAATCTAATTCAGTACCGGTCTCACTTTCAACTCCACTTGTACCTTAAAGCGGAAAAACTAAAAATGGTTAGCTATACCACCGTACTGCGTTAGAACTACAACTTCCTTTTACATTGAACTGTTGAGTTTGTCTGTGGATATCGTGACCGCAGGAAACTATTTATTCGGCATGTCCGCCTCCACTTAACACTTGTACTCCAGTCTTGACTTTCCCTTCCCTTGGCTTCTTCTAAATATTCTACCCGGGTAACGCTACTGCAAGTGGTGAAACCTGATTCTCTCGAATCAAGTAACCGCAAAATTGAATTACACTCTTTCAATTGAGTTGTGCAATGACCTGGGAATTAGAGAGAACATATATCATTCCTGTACGTGGTAGTTCAGACAGAATGGCAAGAGTACTACTGGNCAATGACCTGGGAATTAGAGAGAACATATATCATTCCTGTACGTGGTAGTTCAGACAGAATGGCGAGAGTACCACTGGTGGTTTTATTTTACACTATTTGCATTCCATTACTAGAGATAGGCCGTTGAGTCAAAGATTTACATTGATTCGGTTGTAAAATTAAATCTAACTTGGCAGGTATAACAATGAATAGAGGTGGAGTCTTTGGCTTCATCTGTCATCCAGAATTTAGTTTTTTAATTTATCTCCTGAATCAAACTTCAAGTATGGAACGAGCCAAGTAGTTGACCCAACGTTTGAACATATATTAACATGTGTTGACCAATTTAGTTATTGGATATACAGTTTAATTAGATCAGGTTTTTCTAGAAATGTTTCAACAATCAATCCATTACATCCACAATACATTGTAGACTACCAGAACCTGCAGAGTTTTAGATGGTTCTATTATGGGAAGTAAGAATATTGAGACAAAGTGAGCTCCAGACACAAAATTTGCAACTAGTGAGGCAAACTTCATATATCTGGGCAAGGCAGGAGGATTCGGATTGTATGTACGTCGTCCAGTCCTATGTCCATATGTATGGATGAATGATTGGAAATGTGAGATTTGAAAGTGAAACTCCTTGAGGGAATCCAATAGGCTAAACCCACACTCTAATTAACTTTCCTCCCCTTTCGACGTCTCTTTCCTTCCAGAAAATCCTTCTTCATGCATCTTCATACCGAGGACTCTCATTCAAACTACTCGTACCACTCGTACTCTCGTGGTTTACACTGCGGATGAAAGACCAAAAGTCTGGACGGCGGATGTTCAACTAATATAATGAAGACATTAATACATCACATCAAAGTGTGAGACCTCGACGACACAGATTTCCTAATAACATCTACACAAACTTTTCTCCCTTCAACCAAAATAAAGTTTGAGTACATTTAATACCCCATTCCAGCCAAATTAGTGTGTTCTAGCTCCTATTGAATTTCACTGTTACTCTCATAATGTGATACACAATCCGTTTTGATGAATGCGATTCTTTCATCATTTTTTATAGAAAACAGTTTCAAGAGTTAGAAAATATTTTTTCTGTGTAGAAATTATCTCTTGAAATATTTGTTCAAAATGCAATGTTGAAACAATTTATTTGCGTTGGACATAATACTTCAAATTTTACACCCGATGCTGCTACAAAATAAGCGTTATAAGGGCAAATACCATAGAGTTA
>WJEZ01002344.1:0-13794 GCA_009869925.1 Thalassaphorura encarpata | reverse complement strand
AAAATAAAAACATGGTGAAGTGAACTAAATTTGAAACTATGATGTAAACAAACCCGTTCACAGTGCACTGCAACTTGGGTTATTTCAGAGGAACCCATGCAGTGCAATGTAATTCTATTTAATGTGTAAGTACAATGAATGCATCCTCAATTCTGTTGACTTCCTTAAATGCAGCGAAAACCAAAATCGACCAAATGCTTCTGTTGATGTGGAACGATAATGATGCGGCTGAGTAGGACTGACTGTCAACACAAAATCTGATGTCAAGTATTTTACACGGCAGCCCATGTGAACATAAAACCGCAGATTCACTGGCACGAATTTGTACTTTGTTCTATTTTGGCAGATGACACAATAATAGACAACAGACATACATTCACGGCGAAGTGGTAAAAACTTCTACAATTTCTACAATGCAAAGGTTGTAGAAAAATCTACTGAACAGGTAAGTTTGATTTTGTCTACGATACTATAAAACCTGTGTTAACAATTCTTTTATTCCGAATTATTTTTTTCTTTCTGAAAATCGTGGTTGTAACATAAAATACCTAAACACACTTAAACAGAAAGAGTAAACGCAAAAGGAACAAATTAATCAAACAATTGAATCTCAACGATATGTCCTATCATCTACTAAATTGTAATCTTCTCAAGTCAATTGTGTACTCGTAAATCACATTAGATTAGTGCCCTACTCTACTAGAGCGAATCATCACAATTCCATCCAATTGATTGAATCAAAACAAAACAACTGCATTTTTTGTGTGTGCAGATGCAGAGCAATGAAAGTGAACATCTTCAATTGAATTAAATTCACTTCACTTCCCATTCCCTTCTAATCCTAATACGATTCCTCCAACTTCCCATGATGATGATGAGACAATTCCTCATCATCATCATCTATGGCGTGACATGACAAAACAATACAATGCAATACCGTGAATTCCCAATAAGATGTTACGAGGACTGTTGTTACTGCAATGTGCGATAGTGATGAAGGAAGAATTAAAAATTACCTGAATCACTCTTGTATCCTTCTCTAAATTGGTTTCCAATGGGACAAGGAAGTCGACATAGAAGGCTTTGAGCTGCAAGAAGAAAAAAAAGGAAGAGAAATCATCAGCACAGCATAGCTTAGTCAGATTAGATTGGATTAGATAAGTAAAATCTCAAAGCAAGAAAATAAAATTGAAATTTATTAAAACACCCTAAATGGGTGCAGTTAAAAATTTGAGCACTCAGAATGTTTGAACTTTAATACTTAAAAATTTATTCATTAAAAACTTAATTGAAATCCAATGGTACTCACCGTGCTCAGCTGTTGTGTATGAATTTCTTTGAAAACCTCCGTCGCTTGGATTAAAGATGAACCTGATAGGGGAAGACAAACAAATATTTTGAGATTAGATTTCATATTAAATCAGAAAATACTTCTAACATTAAAATACTCCTCTACAAAGGAATTCATGATGACTCTCCCTTTAATATCTCACCAAATTGCAGGAATTATTATAATTTGCATAGACAACATCGACATGAAGAATTCATTCTTCACACCTTGCAGTTCGTGTTTTGTCAGACGCTTAGCTCATAAATCCGACAGCGTCTCCATTAAAACCAGAATTTAGGTACATTAGACAAAATATAAAATTCAGATAAATGGACAATCTCCACAGCAAGCCATTTTCGTTTATACATCCGCCACAGCATGATACAGTTGACTGACTACATTAGCAGCAACTCCATTTGTCTTTTTTCCAAGGCAAGGCAAGGCTGGAATGACATGACATAACAGGATAATCCGAATTTTTAAACAAATTCTTTATCGCACCAGGGCGGCTAGCCATGCAACGACTGGGCATTGCCCCGAGGTGCAGGATCTTCTCGCTCGAATATCATGAATATTACATGATCATTACAAAACCTCGTATTATTTATTCCTCTCCCTGCATAATCAAACCTCCAAATCCAAACCTGCACCTGCTCTCCAGTTTTCTCCGTAAAATAATAAAAATGTGAAAAGTTATTTACTAGAAAATTACTTCTAGCACAAATGGCAGATTTATACATAGGCATAGGCATGGCATGCAAAGTTCTACAGTGCAAACAGACAGGCCAAGAGGTCTCGCTCCATTTAGACGTTCGTTCGAACTAGCCTAGCAAAAAATTCTTGAGAAATTACTATGTGGTAGAGAAGGCAAGTGATTTTTCTTGCCCTATTTTTCTTTTTCATCATTATTCGAATAAAATATAAATTAATGTACAAAAGTACGGGAAAGTGCACTCCGTCAATGATTTATCAAATATTCTATTATATGAAAAAGTTTCTTCAGATTGGCTTAGTCGTTCCCTGATAAAAATGTGACAAAAGTTACTGTCGTTATCTACATAAAATAATTCTGAATTTTTTTACTTGAAACTTTACAAAATTTAGAGAGGTTATTTTAATTTTTCAATTGCAAGAAGTCTTATGAATATCTACGCGACACTATTTTTCCACGTTTCCAAGTTGAGGGGTGCCCCATACTGAAATGTGTTGCGGTAAAGTCAGAACTCTGAAGTGCATCATGAATTTAAACTGCAATGTAATGGAGGGCAAAATTCTTTGCAATTTTATATAATGTAGCCCAGTGCGGTGGGCAGCCATAGCAGAATGGATTTTTTATCCGCCGCGCTGAAATCTAAAGTGAGTTTAGTTTTGGCATGGCACGGCCTGGCCTAGCATGGTTGACGAACCATTGCAAGTTTGTAAATTGAATGGGGATGACAATGCCATAACCTTCTGTCGGTCCTCACACCCAATTACCTTGGGTTCTTGCCTGGAAGGAATTTTTGCACTATAAATGTAGCCAAAAATTGTGCGAGTGTGAGAAATTTGTATACTCGTATATTTTTTACGAGGATTGAGATAAATGAGACCCTGTCCTGTGAGATCTAACGCTAGTCTGCGTTCAGATGTAAAAGTAAAACCCGCCTATCTATCTCCAAGTAAATATTCAGCAGTTTTCTTTTTTGACGGGAGGTTTGTGAGAAAATTTATTCCATAGCTTGAGCTGTGAGCTCAAGCTGCCTAGTAGTTTTTCTCCTCATTGCGTTGCATTTCATGCCAGATTACTTTCCACATTTTTTTCCTGTCTCTAATATTATTCTGATGTTGGGCCTGGCTGGGGCTGTTAAACTAGAGCTTCTACTCTAGACAGCCACAGTAGTTGGAAAGTTTACTGTGTTATTCTCAAATTATTTCTGCATTGAATTGCAAATTGGGAGAGGGTCGGATTTCATACTAATTAAAGCAGGATTAATTAAACGCGCCAAGCGTAGTGATAGCGTAGCTTCGATTTTTCGAGTAGTGTAATGGGATTTTAGTCTGAAACTGGATAATTCAAGATAATATAAAACTAAAAATTCTTTTCAACCGTGGAACTGACTTGGACTTCTGGAAATTATAAGAAAATTCCTGTGTACACAATAAACTCTCCTATGAATTCTTTTGAGTATAGAATTACAATGTTTTTCGAGTGACCGAGTTAAAAGAATGTCGGTTGGCTGAGCGCTGAGCTAGTAGCCAAGCGCGTGATTGCTGATTGCTATTCCGTGAAAGTACGAGTCCGCACGTCGTGCTCTATTCTAACCTTTACTGGCTTATTTCGCCCGGCACCGTCTGCACGAACTCCTCATTACTGTCAACCGACCGTGTAATTAAAGTCTCGTAATTTATATTTTAGTGGAGATTGTAAATTAACAAAATGACTTCATTTGAAATTCATTCCTACCAAGTAAGTACATGTGCAAGTGCCCCAGATATTAAAGGGTAGAGGACCTGGGCTGGAAGTCTATTCACCAGAATTATTGTAGGGATGATAAAATATAAAGAAAAGGTAGATACACTACTTAAAAGACGCTTTCAGCAACCAGTCGAGTATTGAAGAAACCATTACGATTGAATACAGAGTCCGGAACTGCGGATACAATTTGTAAATGTGATGAAACATTTCCTTCCGCATTTTCTTCAGTGATCTCCTTTGTACGATACTCGTGCAAGCAATCTAAATAAACTAAACCAACTCGCAACAAATTGCAAAGGAAGCAAATGCAAAACCAATACAATCTCCAACTAATGTATGTTTTTTATGTCATCTTAAAGTTGTACATGAGGAAAAAGTGAACCAAACGAGTCGAGTAAACCAAATCATCATCGGTCACTCACTCAGCCTAATATCATATCCTAGTGCATTCAGTTTGAGTGTTTGTTTACATATATTGGAAGTTAAGTGTGTAAGGCCATCGACCTTAGATTTAGCACGAAACGTTTGTCAAGTATGCAATAATATGCAAATTTTATGTTCATTGGGTCACAATGCTGTCAATCAAATGTTTTTATTAGGTGGTCCTGATTAATTACAATTTGATAGGTAACGGGAAGGGAATTAGGACTTACCAATATCACCCGCACATCCCAATGAGCTTTGTTGAGCCTGCCTTGACAATTTGGCAAGGGCTTCTAGGTACAAAGAACAAGCTGCTGAGGCCCCTGTCAAATCAAAACGAAAAAAAAATTGAAAAATGTGTATCATTTACAACCTACTCGCTCCATTTGAACAATTTCAATCCTTTTTCCTTCCGTCAAGATTCAAGAAAAGAATCAAGCCATCCTGCCAGCAACCCAAAGGAGCCCATCATCCATTTATATCTCATAAAACTTTTCCCATCTAAACTTTTCCCCAAGAGTAAGAGCAAGAGCAGTGTTTTTTAACCCTTACATATGTAACGTTTAAGACTCAGTCTCAAATTCAAAGAAAGTTAAGCCGATGGCATGGCCAGGCTATATCTCCACAAATTGTTCGCAACTTCTCGTCTTCTTCTTTCACGTCGTATTTCAGGGAAAACAATTGAATTCTCGTCAAACTAAATCCAATGGAGGCAGACTAGGCCCTCGCATGGGCGGGCGGCTAGCGTGAAGTTTTTCTCGCAGAGATTGAATCGCGAATTGCCTCTGCCTGCCCTGAGAGGTAAAAGGTGTGAGGAAAACTTTTAGTGTGAAAACGGTTTTCAGGATAGGGTCTATCTGGATCTTACCCTCCCTTGTTTTCACTAAATTCATTCTTTCTCTAGCCCCTCAAGTGATTTTCATCTCTGTTCTTCAACTTTTACTATCTGAGATGTCGATTCGATGGGTTGGGTTGGCCTTTTACGGCTTTTACGGCCTGATTCGCCAGCTCAGCTCAGCCTTGGCTGGCATATGTACATAAGAGATTTTGACTCGGAGGGGAAGAAGAAAAGGAAGGTGATGGTGATAAGTGCAAATCAAACACTTTGAGGAAAAAAGGAAAAGTTGGGCAGGCAGGCACAAACTAAACTTCAAAGTTGAAAATCGAAGAGTTGAGAATGGAATTGAGGAGTTGAATACACAAGGAGGGTGAATTATTTATTGGGTTGAATTGATTTTAAAATCCATCTTGAGAGTTTCGCTTTTTTTGCTGTGGGGGCCTTTTAATTTTCTGAAAAGAACAGCTAGACATAACATGTTACTTAATACAATGGCGTGTCACCCTTTTAATTTGCAATTAATACGAGTTTGCGTCGGCCCACTTCAGATTATTGTATGTCATAGCGGATGTAATATTAATTACAGGGTAGAATACATAATGCAGAAGATTATTTTGAAGTTGTGCNATGGCGTGTCACCCTTTTAATTTGCAATTAATACGAGTTTGCGTCGGCCCACTTCAGATTATTGTATGTCATAGCGGATGTAATATTAATTACAGGGTAGAATACATAATGCAGAAGATTATTTTGAAGTTGTGCCAAGATATTTTGCATTCGCCTAGCCCAAACTACCGGTACTCTGTAGATTTACTTGAGCTCTACATGGTAACTTTCTCTGAATTAGGTAAGGAACATTAACGGTAATCGAGGTAATTACTATTTGTACTCATATTCACAACCAAGAACAAAAAGTAATAGGAAACTTCAATGAATTCTTATTTCCTCAATACATCACATGAAATATGTACGTTATAATGGCTAATCTTATTCATATGAATGAATGGTTCAAATATTTTCATTACTTTTGAGAATTTTCACTCATGAGCCTAATTTAGCTTCATAAAAAGATGTTTTCGAGTTATGATACACTTCTGACACACCTACACAACAGGATAAACTGTAGATCACCAAAGCTTAACATGAAGAAAGCTGAAAACATTGAACAACACTAAAGTTTTAGCCAATTCGAAATATTTCTACAAAACACTTTAAGTGATTATCCCATCAAATCAGATTTCAACTTCCGTCTCTTCCGTACTTACATTATTGAGGTCCTCTCAGTTTAGTTTGCCTAAAGCTGTGAAAGTTGGGTTCCTAGCCTAGCCTTTGCCTGGCCTAGTCATTTCATAATGAAAGTAATTATTACAACTAGGCAAGGAGCACCCAGCGGGGGCTCATTATTACTGTAATTCCGCCACAGCACACTTATAGCCAAATAAAGCAATTACTCATAAGATTTGTGTAATCCGACACTGACTCCTAACCAAAACGTTGAAATAATGGAGGAAGTAAAGTATTTTTTGTGATTGCAATTCTTGCCATTTCTTCCTTGCGGAACCTTTGACACAGTGTACGAAATTATGTATGCAAAAGTAAAACATTAGCAGAGCGCAATTTTCATTTATTTTTTGAAAATGGGACACGATGGCTAGTGCTTTTGAGTTAAAATGACATGAAGGATTTTCAGGAAACACGTAGTTTGCATACATTACAAACAAAGTGAATGATGAAGTAGTAGTAGTACTTACCCTGAAGACTCTTCAAATAAGCTTTACCAGTCGCAATCATCGACCGAGAGGCTGGGTTAAAGTTCTCCAAGATGTTCTGTAAACAGACAGACAAGTGAAAATGGATTATTTTTTTGCATGTTTCTTTCCTAGTTTGAGAGTTGAGATTTAGACGAGATTATTATAACGAAGCGTTTGGGGTGAATTACAGAAAAGAGGATAAGAAATTATATTACTTCTCACTCGTAGTGACTTTCGCTATTTTTATTTAGCTTGATATTTTACAAAAACTAAAAAGTAGATACTTAAATTCCTTTTACTTACGAATTCATGATTGGCTGGATTAAAATATGCCTGCTTAATTTTTATTACGACTAATAAATCAACCCTAAAATGTATGCCCAAGCCCACCCTGGCACATTAACACTGGGAAGAACAATAGGAACATCATTATAATTTTTGTGTTGCGGTAGACAATGCAACTCCAGGGAAATGAATCTTTGTGCCATGCCTTTGTCTTGCCATGCCCCATGGTGTGAATGAGCAAAATACCTTCCATTTTCACTAATTGTAAACCCATTCATTCTCACTTTATCGGCTTCTCATTCAAAAACTCTTTAATCATTTTCATCTATTCATTCGAATTGAACCAAAGCCTAAATTCATCTTCATTTTCTCAATGGGGATGCATGCAAATGGGAATTTGACCAGGCGAGCAGCAGCAACAGCACAAATGACCATAAGTCAAATTGTTATTAGGCCGTACAATATGCAAAACCCTTGAAGATAAAATTGCCAAATAGTCGGACACTTCTTCTTTTTCTTTTTTGCATGCATTTGAAGGATCTTCTTCTCATTCCACTTTATTGGCCATTGTGTTAGATTTGATCTGTCAAATCAAATTACACTTCAATTTCTCATTCCACACGTAGTTGCACATGGGCAGAGTTAGAATTATAGCTGAGCTTAAACCATAGCCAGGGCTAGGCTGGGATCTTCTTCCCAAAGCCAGCCATGACACTCTTCTTAAATGAAAGAATGAAAATTACAAAGAAAATGAATGCTCGATTCAATTGACTTTTCTTTTGAAAAATGACTCCCTGCCGTAGGAAAACTTGCAAATAATCATGTACGTATGCAAAGCAAAGCGAAGCAAAGGAAGAAGAATTATTAGAGAAATCCATAACAATGAATCTTGTTCAATTGAGGAACAAATCATACAATAGACAAGACATTGATTCTCCCAAGTAACGTACCCAAGTCTGAAAATATGAGGATGGTTGAATATTAAAATATTTTCAACTTTTTGAAATTGATTTAGAAGTTTAGAGTCAGTCAATTTATTTTTAATTTTTATTAAATGAATTTAAAATCAAAGTTTGTATTTTTTCGGCAGAAAATGAAGAGTTCTATGAAGGGGTTCAAAAACTTGCCCAACAATTTAAATCTGAAACTGCCTACGTACGTCATTAATTTATTTCATGTTCACCTGTTTCGTTTCTATCTACTGACATATCATAGCAGCATTCAGCATTGCATATTGCATGGCTTGGCTGGCAATGGCCATGTGATGAGATAAGTCAGTCACTTGAGACGAGTTCGATGGGAATGAATGCTTACGCTGTGCAGTGCAGTGCAGTGGGATGAGAATGAGAATGAATGACCCCGAATTCTCCATTTATGTCAATGTGGGTCACTCAACGCACCTCCGGCAGTGGTAAGGCCAAGTTATGCCTGCTTGCCTGCGCCTGCCAAACTACTCAAGGCAATTAAATAAAACCACTTCACAAGGCATGCATTTGCATTGCACGGCATTGCATTCACAAGGAAAGGAAAAAGTGTAAATAAAGTGTACATGAAGTAGTACGTAGTAGTAAGAGTAATATTATGATTTCCTCCCTCACTGCCAACCCAAGCAAAAGCAGGACAAGTCCACGAGGCTTAAATTATCTTTGTAAATATGACCGACAGTGTGAATTGTGAATATTATTTATACTCATTGTTATGAAAAACTTTCTTGGGATTTTTCTAGGGCATGCTGTGCCTTGCCGTGTCGCACCAGTCAAAGTTAAAGGAAACCATAACCCAGCTCAACCAGACGAAGACGAAAGGAATAATTCTCAATTTCACATAAGGGAAACAGATTTCCTTCCAAAAATTTATCAAATCATAATAAAATACACTAACCTTTAGTACAGGTCCCTTCTTTCTGAGCAATCAAAACTTAAAGAATAGGTATTGCATATAGGTCCCGTCTCTCTGCAAATCTCAGTTGATTGGCAATCTCAAATGTGTCATCTTTTCTACACCTGTGTTGTTTTCTGGGTATTATTTTTAGGGCTTTGACCAATAAGCTGTCTATTTTGGCTAATTCTCAATTTCACATAAGGGAAACAGATTTCCTTCCAAAAATTTATCAAATCATAATAAAATACACTAACCTTTAGTACAGGTCCCTTCTTTCTGAGCAATCAAAACTTAAAGTACAGGAACGCTTGTACCAAGTCACCTTATATTTTTGGCTATTTTAAACAAAGTGGCTCAGTAGGTTTTTGCAAGTATTCCTTAATTATAAATGCACCACATCACTCCTATTTTCCTCTGTCCTTTGATTTGACTAATTAAACGGTTCAAAGCGGAAGGCGCGTTATGTGTTACGTCAAGTTATTATTTTTTAAGGCGTGGGTATCTTCGTGTGATTACATTAGGGACGGATGGACCACGTGGGGATTTGTAGAATGAGATGCTTGCGTTAATTTTAATTGGCATGGCCCAGCCCAGCCACTCTGTCTGATGTGCAGTCAGTCAGTGCAATTTCATGAACATGGCATGTGTGGCTTGTTGAATTAGAAATTTGCATAGTACAAACAAAAGGTGTGATTTATGATCCTGATTGGATTGGACTGCTAGGACAGGACAGGAACAAGACTGCCGTCAGACGACGACTGCTGCAACAGCTGGGACTAATTAAGAGAATGAATGGCTCCTGAGAGAGAGTCAGACGACGGCTGCTGCAACAGCTGGGACTAATTAAGAGAATGAATGGCTCCTGAGAGAGAGAGGCCAATCAAAATAAATTAAGAGAAACTTGTTCCGTTTTTGGGGTTGATTTGGCAAGTTGAGTGCATGCGGTAGACACTGTGCACCACATGGAGTCATCATAATAATCATGTGGAAGTAGAACTGATACTGTTTGTCCACTTTGTCAGAGTCGTTGGCCTGGTTGAATTAACTCAATTGTGGAAAACCTGCTGGCTGTGGAAATTCTTGATTTGATAAATACTTGAATTCCGTAATTTTTGACTTACTATCCTGTTTCCTATTACTATCATTACAATTTAAACCAGAAGTACTAGTAAGTGCATAAAACTTGTTATTTCCTCAATCTGGCGCAATTGGCAACTTCTGCGGGCAAGGTCGACTTTAATTGGTTATCTCATAAATCAACCTGTTACGGCAGTTGAGCTCCTTTGGCTTTAATTTAAATTGCTACAATGATATTGACTATTCTAGAGTTTTGGCCTGGTTGAATTAACTCAATTGTGGAAAACCTGCTTGCTGTGGAAATTCTTGATTTGATAAATACTTGAATTCCGTAATTTTTGACTTACTATCCTGTTTCCTATTACTACAATTACAGTTTAAACCAGAAGTACTAGTAAGTGCATAAAACTTGTTATTTCCTCAATCTGGCGCAATTGGCAACTTATGCGGGCAAGGTCGACTTTAATTGGTTATCTCATAAATCAACCTGTTACAGCAGTTGAGCTCCTTTGGCTTTAATTTAAATTGCTACAATGATATTGACTATTCTAGAGTTTAAAACGAAGTCAAAGTCCCAACCTATCGAATGTGCGAGTATTACGAAATTTTATTAAAGAAATTGCAATGCTAATGCTGGATTTGGCAACAATCCTTCTCATTGAATTTATAAACTAATAAAATAAGTCCTTCCCATTGTTCCCTAATTCCTTCCTTCACTCTGTCAATGGATGTCAACGCAATTTATTTATTTCAATGGAGCATTTTGTGTTTGAATTAATCCGACTTTGTTTCCCTTTGTTTTGTGACATGATTTGAATGTAATTATTATTATTATCATCACTTCCCTACAGGTGCACAGGTTGATTCCTTCATTTCCTTTCACTTCCATTTCCATAAGAAAATCTATTCCTTCTACTTGTACAATGTACTAAGCTCAGGTAATGCTAAATTACGTCAAATCCTACACTACGAATGATTTGTATGCAAAGCTGTGGCATTAAAATTAATTCCTTTTCAATGCCTTCATTTTACATTACACTGCACCCCAGCAGCCCTGCTGTTGAGGCTGGACCCATTGCCAAAGGATTTACTCTCAATCGGATGGCATCAAAAGTTTTGTAATTAGTAATTAGTAATTATATACTATTATTAAGCCCACGCCAATGGGAATTGCAAGTAGTAGGCTTTGGGCTGGGCTAAGCCTGTGTCGCAGCAGGTAATGCCTAAGATTCAATGAAATTAAATAAATTCAACTTGACTGTGCACCGGCAGGAATTAATAACATAGCTCGGATCGCAATCGCAATTGAAAATCGTGAAATATTATTTGATGTTATCTGGGTTGTATAATTAGCGCATTAAAAAGGCAAAACACTTTTTAGCAGATATCTTAATAGCAGCAGAGAAATTTACTTTGAATCTCTACCACCATCTTTTTTAATTTACATACTAGCTTATTATCTATTTTGTGGTGATCAGGGTTGAGGCTCAACTATTGCAAAAACAATACAAAATGTTCTCAAAATTAGCCAGTAAAAGTTATGTAATCAAATCCTACGATCTAACATAGTTTTGCGATATTTCCATAAATATGTGGATACATGTACAGGCTAATTACCTCCCTGATTGCATAAGCCTTATAGGCGTGCCTAGATTTATGGGAAGTGGGTTATGATCGATTCGCAATTAGTACAATAATTAGGAAGATGTATCATTTACACGAGTAAGATTAGCCAATTTGTCAGAATTTTTACTGTAAGAAATAACGAGAGGTTCGTTAATTTTGGTGATTTGAGCAATTTATTTCCCAAAGTGTAAATAATTTTGCTATCATCCTGAGCCACAATTTAAAGTTTCAGCTGTCTGAAAAGGTAACTCATCACGAATGACCCACGTAAAGTGCCCTCAAGGTGTCACACGATTTTCCTCATGTAAGGAAGATGAGACGAAACGAGGCGTGTCAATCTTTTGTCTTCAAGACTGAGTTGATCCTACAATGAACATGCACGCAAATTACAAATAAATAAATAATTGCATATTTTGATGACTTCAAATTGAAGGTTCTTCCTCTCATCTCCAAAGTCAGAAAGAAATGTATTGAGATTGCCTTGTAATAACGAAGGGAGGTTTCACTCACACACACACACACGCATTTAAAGGAATTGTGATTGTGCAAATTGTGAATCCCTGCCTCAAACTATTATTATGATTGTTGTGTTTGTTGATTGTTGAGAGTGGAGAGTGTCATTGTGCTAGCTCTAAGCTCTAACCACTCCTACAATTACCTTCCCTTGAATTTTGATTCAAAAAGAATTAGCATTCACCATTCATGATTCATAGTTAATCCCGTGGGGCATTTGATGGAAGAAAAAGAAGAAGGAAAAGTGACGAAGAAGAAGAAAAACAGTGACTGACTGACTTTTGACTTCCTTTCCTGCTCCTGCTGCTAAAATCTAAATTACATTGTTTGAGCGTGTGTGTTGCATTGTTAATGAAAGGATCGTGCGTGCTGTACTCTTTCTTACTTTTCCATTCTTCTTTGCAAAATGCCGCAGCAGGTGCACAACACACATGTCTACCAGTTGTCTGCACATGCTTTGACTTGGTTTGGCATAATAGAAATCGAAATGGGATTTATTGCAGTAAAATAAAATACTCCCGAGTACTTTCGCCCACAAGCTATCTAATACTAATACCTATATATTCCTATATGCAAATCCTATTGAAGATATGCAAGGCATTTTGATTAATATTGTAAACCTGTACGTGTGTGCAGGAATTCTGCAAGTCTTTGGTATTTCGTTTGTATATATGCGTGAGAGTGAAAAACCAAATAAAATGAGAAAGTTTATAAATCTTATTACTTATTAATCTGGATGTGGATGGTCGACTTTGTCTGTAGTACTATGATTGTAATTCAATACAGCGTGCAGACATTTGGCTTATTCATCAAGTCAAATCTCTACAGATTTATAGACTTGACAGTAGCGGTAGCATTTGTCGTCAGCAATCTGTTAGCCCCAAATATTTGCTAATAGTCAACAGTAGTCCTGAATTCTGTGAGCAAGTATGAATTTAAATTGAAGCTTGGAGGCAAACTTGCTTGACACAGATTTTCTTGTCATTTTAAATTAAACAAAATCTCGGACAAGACGAGTTACTTTGTCCAACTTGTCTAAAAAATTTAAGCAGATTTTTAGTCAAGTCGGATGAAACTGTCATGTTTTTTTAATATATTGGCTTTCATTTAGGGCTATTTCAGAACCCGAATTATGCTTCCGAATATTCAAATTGATGAAAATGAAAAGTAAATTTAGCTGTAAAGGAACTAATACACAATTAACGTAAATTTCAAAGATTGCATCGGAACCTAAATCTAACTCGCCTAGCCAATACAGAGTATACTGCAACAATAAACCTTTTACCCCCGTATTGTTGTGAGTAAATTTATTTTATGCTTCAACAATGTACGAACTCATTCATTTCGACATTCACTTCAAATTTGCATACATACGACTTACATATGTTAGTTTTGTATGTATACAAAATGTTGATTCATTCATTGGGATGTGATGCAACAATGTGCGAAGGACATTAGCAGCATTCACTCATCTCATCGAAATTCTGTCACATTATGACAACCTTTGGCATTTGTACGTCCGTACCATGCCCAAATTGAATTTAATACAAAACAAATTGCAAAATCTTTGTTCCCTGTACTGTGTGGTGCATGAATGGAGGGCACATGAACTGAA
>WJEZ01002343.1:0-13796 GCA_009869925.1 Thalassaphorura encarpata | reverse complement strand
AGTTGAACGATTACGATTACGACTATTCAGTTGCGAGTAAGAAAAAAGAAGAATTTTATGCGGGTCAATATGCAAAGTCTGCATCGGATAAAAAGATCACCATTTTTGAGAACATTTCTATCAGTAACCTCAAGGTGAGTGAATAGCTAAATTATTTATAGTACTCGGGGTATTGAACTATAAATTCACTGATATTTTTATTTTCAGTTTAATTTGACCTTCTCCTTATCCGGAGGGGAAGGAGGTGCGTTTGGCTCAGTATTTATGGGACTGGGAGCCGCCTTGGTGGACTTGACGGACAAACCATTCAAGTAAATCTGATTACTGAAGCTTGAATAGATTTTTAATATTTGAATATTTAATATTCATTTTAATAATCGAACGATTTCCTATTAGCATCGACGGACTACAAATAAAGCATTTGCGTCAGACGATTCCTGAGTTCACGGAAACTGTTTATCAGCATTACAAATCTTCAATAATATCAGCTGTGATGAGTATTGTTTTCGGATTGGACGTTCTTGGAAATCCAGCCAAATTATTTGGGTGGAATTGGAGATGGCTTATCCACAATGCTGATGGATCCTTTACATGTAAATTGAAAATATAAGTAAAGAAATTTTGACAAAATAAAGGCAAATTTGATATATCCTTCCTTAGGCCGGTGAAGGTGTTGGACAAATTCTTGGAAGTGTGACTGACTCACTCGGAGGAATAACAGGATCTTTGGGAAAAGCATTCGATGGCCTTGGGCTTGGATTCCTCGGCAGTAGCGATGGTGGTCTCTTTGGAGGCTTATCATCTTCAATGAAAAAATCCTCAAAGTAAGTTATAAATCACCAATACTTAAGTGTGATTTCAACAATACAATTATTTGTTTGTTGGCTACAGAGCGACAAGTGGGAAAAAAGACGACACTATTGAAAAGGTGCGACAACCCCGAGCACTCATTCCCAATGCACCGTTGAAGCCTTTTTCAGAAAAGGTGGCATTAGGACAAACGCTCAAAGCAGTAAGTGCTCGATGCATTCTGAATTGATCAATGCGTAAAATTACATATTCTGAATTGAAACAGCAAGTAGATCCCAAAAATACCGGTGGAGACCACGTTGATTTCTTCATTACTGGAAAAAACATGGCTTTCATCGTTGCCTCCAGGAAAGTATATTTTGCTGAGCTGAACAGCAGTCTAAGAAGCGTCAAGGTACATAACAAAATTATTATTCTCATTAATCGTATTCATAATTTCATTGTTAAACTATTATGTTCCTTTCCTTCAGGCCAAAATATTCGATTCAAATCTGGATAAAATTAATAATGTACGTCTGGAGAGGAATTCGCTCATCATTGATGAGGTTCCACAAAAAGTGCAACAGAGTTACGGATTATTTGGAGCCACAGCGCCAGCACCTAAATCGGCAGTGCAGCCAATATTGATCAGCGATGCCGAGATGGCTCACGTAAAAACGCATTTGATTAATCAACGTTTTTAACCAAATTCTATATAATTTTAATAATTTTTCTGTACTATTAATTCGATTCTCAGTACATCCTTGGCAAAGTGCAGAATACTATTCAGGAAGCTAAAGCTCATCCTCAGCAACCTCCAGCACAAGCTGCACCCCCCGCACAAAAAGCACCACCACCGCGTCAACAAGGTTTTAGCTTTTTTTAAACCTGCAATAAAACTCAAATCAATCAAAAATTCAAAATTCTGCCAAGCAGCATCTCAACCTCAAGGCTTATTTGGATTCCTTTCTTCTCCTCCTTCTCCTCCTCCCGCACCACATCCAAATCCTACTTTTCCCTATTCTCTTTCTGAACCTTCCTACGATTCTCAAGGACGTCAGCATCAATCACAGCAAAATATTGGATATCAACAGCAACAATATCAACCTCAGCAACAGCAAGTTATTCATCTACCCGGTCAGCCAGTATATGGACAACCTGGTCAATCCTACATTCAACCTGGTCAACAATATATTCAACTCGGTCAACCCAATATTCAACCTCAGCAACAGCAAGTTATTCATCTACCCGGTCAGCCAGTATATGGACAACCTGGTCAACAATATATCCAACCTGGAATCTTTCAGCCGCAACAGCCACGTATGTATGGACCCCAACCTCAACCATTTGGTACAACCGGGATTATTCCAACCAGGATTTCCACCTCGATATCAACCCCCAAGATTTTTCTGAGCTTCAAAATTCAACTGCCTTTGAACTTTAGCCTGTACATATGCTCTTAGTTAGAAACAATTAAGAACTCTGTGACCTCCACCTATCTTAGCTCTGCTGTTGGTTATATAATGCTCGATTTCCCTTTCTTCTCATCTTTACTTGTCCTTTCAACTTTCTTGCTGTTCCTCCTTCCATCAACTCTAAACTACTTATTTCTGGTCTAAACACTCTGTCTTTCTCTTATAGTCCTTTAATCGCTTGATCTATCCATTTACCTGTAATACATGATAAAATAAAGCTCTTCAAAACCCAGCATTACTTTTTATTTGCATTGAATTGTTTATGATTGTCGAGAGCAGTATTGGGATACTCACACATAATATAGATAATACTAATGGAAATTTTTCAAACTGAAGCATCGGCCATCGATTATTTGAAATAAAACAAAATGTTGCATGTTTGTTTACACCAGTAATACAAAGTTTAAAATTCGTGTTCAGCTACTACTATTAAAGTCCGGACGACGCAGCTTCTCCGACAATCTTATCTTGAGAGTGGTTACGATAAAATAGAGTAGTATTCTTAGGAATTAGAGCCAAGGCTGAGTTGAATCGTACGAAAGCTAACAACAAATGAAACCGAGAGTTGATATTCATACCCGGAAATACCGACTACGATTACTTTTGTCTTACACATTTTTGTACGAAATTTTCACTGCGCATCTTCAGGACAGCTAATCAATCTGTGGTCTACAGTGGTGCTCATTGTCCTTTGTTTCCAGTCGTTAGAAGGAACAAACATAAAAATATCAACGTTCGTATCAACTTGAACATCGCATTATTCTCAAATCTTCAAAGGAAGTGGGAATGTGATTAATTATACTTTTAAAAGATTATTTAGAACTCTAACCGCAAATTATTCACTTAAGAGTAATTGGCGTGAAAAAGATGATTATTTTTCTTCACCAATGCCCATGCCACTTCTACAATGAGCAGATAAACTCATTTCAAGCCTAGCCAAGCAAGGCAATAAATTTCCCTAAGCATTTTACTCAGAAAAACTAATTGATTGACTTTTGGATTGATTAAGGCAGTCAAAGTCATCGGAATCTTAGGGCGATCGCCATAACTCATCATGGCGTCTTATCTTGCCCCGATCCTGGAAAAATTCCTATCGGAATACTTTAGCAACTTCAATGCTGACAATCTCTCCCTAGGTCTTTCAGGTATTTGATTAACTCAGATAATTAAGACAGGTTGATATAGATCGTACACATCAAGCCCCGATTCGTTCAGCAATTGTGACTGATAATATTATTTCAATTTTTAGGATGTGCCGAGCTGACCGACTTGAATTTACGAAGTGATATTTTGGACAAATTCAATCTTCCATTTCGTGTAATTGGTGGTATATATTATTCAAATTTTTAGGATGTGCCGAGCTGACCGACTTGAATTTACGAAGTGATATTTTGGACAAATTCAATCTTCCATTTCGTGTAATTGGTGGTAAAGTTGGTACGTTGTTCTGTGTGATTTAACTTTCATGCACTGCAAAAACGAGTGAACTTATCATGCATGCGATTAAATGTTAAAAGGGTCCCTGTACATCAGTTTGGGTGGAATGTTTGGAATGGCTAAGCTCCTGACCAGCACTCCGGAGATAGAAGTGACCCTTAAAGATGTCTACTTATTAGCTGTTCCTCCAAGCGCCCTTCCTTACGACAAAGAAAGGGAAGAGAAGAAAGCCTTGGATTTGAAGCGAAAAGATTTGGCAAAACTTCAAGAAAGACGCAAGGCTGCCGCCGCAGGTAATAGCTAAAGAAATCTTAACCCTTTGTCGTTGTACTAATTAATACTTTTGACAAAGAAAGGGAAGAGAAGAAAGCCTTGGATTTGAAACGAAAAGATTTGGCAAAACTTCAAGAAAGACGCAAGGCTGCCGCCGCAGGTAATAGCTAAAGAAATCTTAACCCTTTGTCGTTGTACTAATTAATACTTTGACTTGGACTAATTAATCGTTAAAATTGCAAATCAGAGCTTGGGAAAGAGAAGGAAGAAGACAGCGGTGAGCCCGGATTCGTCGGTCAACTCATCGTAGGGCTCATCAATAACATCAAGGTAATCGTACAAAACATCCATCTCCGTTTTGAGGACACTGCACTCAACCCAGCAGCCCCATTCTCCATGGGCGTCGTTCTCAAGAGTTTGACGGCTGTAACAACAGACCAGGATTGGAATGAGACTGGCTGTGATAAATACGCAAAGACATTTTTCAAGGTAGATCGCTCCGCAAAAATAGGCGAACTAATGAGTTAAATTCATTGAAAATATTATTATTTTCTTTAGCTTGTTAACCTGGAAGGATTGGGTGTTTATTGGAACAGTTATGAAACTGATATCATCAGCACTGGTAAAGATACATCTGATGAGTCATTAGCACTGATCGTGGAAGCAATGAAGGATTACATGGAAAACGAAAATGGCCGGCTGACCTATAGTAAACTTCACATCATGCACATTTCATCATTAATACAGTTCTCATGTACTTTCCTCTTTTAATCAATAGTCTTGGGTCCACTTGCAACAACAGCCAAAGCAATCGTTACGATGAAACCTGAAAAGTTGGACGAGCCTTTTACACTGCCAATGGCTGATGTTAACATCGAAATGCCTAAGCTTGGCATAGGTTTGTTAATCAAACAATAGTTTCTTGGCTTGTGCTATATAAGAAAATTTAAACGAATCCTTTGACCCATAGCTTTATCCAACAATCAGTTCGACGATGCTATTGCGGTATCCGGTGCACTTAAAGTCATGTTAGCTTCTATGAAGTTCAAAGAGTTCAGACCGCATGCAATCCCCTACAAAGGTCACGCGAAGGAATGGTAATGCGGCATAACAAAATTTTATACAAAGTTTTTTCAAAATTTTCATAATTTGTTCAGGTGGAAATTTGCAAATGATTCACTATTGATGGATGTTCGTCGTCGTCACCAAAATTGGAGCTGGGAACATATGAAAGCACATAGGGAACTCTGCCGAAAATACAAAGAGGTGAGTGAAAATACATTTTGGAATAGTTCATGGCATTAGGTGAGGTGCAACTGTCAATTTTAATTTGTTGTGTCAATTCCCAGGTTTATACCCGACTTGTAATTGATGATGATCCAACTGACGAAGATAAAGCAGAAGCTGCGGAATTGGAGGACAAATTGGACAATTTTAACATTATTGTCATCAGAAGCCCAATCGATGTGGCAGCAATCCGTAAAAATAAATTGATCGAGGAAAAGTCTAAATCCTTGTGGTACGGCAGAGCAACTTTGACAAAGGAAGAGCTGGATGAGATCCTGAGTGGGAAATTACCGGAAGATGAAGTTTCCAACATTTATTCCATAATTGACTATGAGCCACCTGCTCCTGATGCACCTCCAATTGAATTTCCTAGTGATTATACTCAAATCAAAGCTGCCTTTACTCTTCCATTGATTCATTTTGAAGCCAACGATATAATCAACCCGTCTGAATGCAAGAAGAGGAGAGTGCTCAATTTCGAAGTCAAAGATATTGCCGTTGGGTAAGGAAAACCTTGTACTTGGGTGGAGATATGACAGAAATTTTTTTTTGAACATCTAGATTTTTAAAATTACCAGCAAAGGATGGAATCAAAGCAGACCTCACGATTCAGGATATTGGAGTAACTGGTCTGGAACAAGAAGGTCTTGCACCTCCGGTCATGCTTAGAGCTGTCAAGAAGGACGGAGAGGAAAATTTCCTTTCTACATGCTTTGAGAAAAATCCTCTGGACAGCCCAGCAGCCATCAGATTCAAGTTCAATTCTGAACAACTGGAAGTTATTTATCACGGAGAAACAGTGCAAAAACTGCTGGAATGCTTTACGCCAGATACGAAGGTTGAGGCTGCAAAGTAAGGACGTAAACTAATATAATTACTTAGCCTGAAAGCTGAACTAATTTTTATAAACACTTTCTAGAATCAAGAGCAAGGTATCCATTCTGGAAAAAGCGGCTGCCCAAAACGTTAAGAAATTTCTTGCCAAAAATGAGGATATGGACATTGACATTCGACTTTCTGCCCCTTTCATTGTTATCCCGGAAAAAGGGCTATTTTCAGAGTAAATAGCTTTAATTAAGCAATTTTTCTAGAATCAAGAGCAAGGTATCCATTCTGGAAAAAGCGGCTGCCCAAAACGTTAAGAAATTCCTTGCTAAAAATGAGGATATGGACATTGACATTCGACTTTCTGCCCCTTTCATTGTTATCCCGGAAAAAGGGCTATTTTCAGAGTAAATAGCTTTAATTAAGCAATACTGGGTGTTTACTTATCTGCTGTGCTAATAATTTGTAATGCTCATTGAATTTGTAGAAATTCCGGTGCATTAATTATAAACCTTGGAAATCTCACACTCAAAAGCCAAGACCGCAGTGAACTTCCAAGTTCTTCAACACTGGAGGATTTGCTAAAAAGCGTCGATGACACTAAAGTAATAAGCCAAGAGCTCTTAGATTATGCTTACAACCACTACGAGCTAAAATTGAAGGATTTTAAGGTACGTACTCCACCCAGTGTAGAAAGTCTGTGATAAATTAACAATTTAGTATATTTCAGTTCATGGTGGCACTGGCCGGAGAAAATAAAACCTCCGAACCAACTCCAGGTGCAAAGCAACCCGCGACTTTGTTAAACACTGGAGATTTGGTCATAAATTTGAATCAGTGCGCCCTACCTGAAGATCCTAGACTCCCTAAGGTTAAGGTCGACGCTGTAATTCCACTCTTGGGATTGGAGATTACAGACGATCGTTTAATCAAAGTGACCAGCATGGCACTAACATTTCCAATCCCAGCAAAACCACCAACCACTGCGATTGCAAGCGTAAGAAAATAAAAGGATAATTGTACGAAATGTCCCAGAGGTCTTGCATGCATTTTTCCTTACAGCTGCCAGAAAGCCCTGAATTAAATTTGGCAAGTGAGTTGGAATTTATTGAATACAAAGAAAAGAAGGAAAAAGTGGTCAAATCAGTGAAAAGGAAAGATGGAGTAATCATCATCGAAGAAACTGAAACAACAACCACGACCGAAACTGATACTACAAAAGAAATCCTGAAGGGATTTGACCCATGGACAGCGTCTCAAGTCACCAATTTGGCTGCACGTTTACAAATTGATGGTAAAGAGTTGAAAAATGTTCCCCTGGACAGAACTAGTGTTTCCTTAAATTTTATATTGATGAATTGCTTACCTTTTTTATGGTGTTTAGATTTTCAAATAAAACTACTCCAAGAGGATGGGCACACTGAATTACTTGACTTTTGTATATCCAACTTTGCTGCTTCTGTCAAAGCGAAAGCTTTTGGAACAAAGATTTCAGCCTTCAATTGGTGGAATTGCAGCCAAATATTCTGATTTGGGAGATCCTCTGAATCCAGTCCATTTCCTCAAAACGCCCATAAATCAAGCAGGAGAATGGAATCCTGTAATTCGTGTATCAATGGCACTGGTATTCAAATTTTGTCCTTAATTTGTATAACTAATTTACGCTCTGATGTTGAAACAATTTCTAATTTCCAACAGCTTTCAGCAGATTGTCCAAAATTAGAACAAGGGATTACGAAACAAGACATTTCTGTGAATATTACTACACTGGATATCATTTTGCATCAAGAATGTTTAGGCACAGTTTCACAAATAGTTTCACGACTCCAGCATGAAATAGCAACCTGCAAGCCACCGGCAATCGAACCAAAGAAACAAGATGAAATAATTGTGTCCCAGAGTAAAAAGGATGAAAAACCTGGTCAGACTAACAGCAATGTCAAAATATTTAGAAAAACTATAAAACATTTCATATTTCACAGTTAAGCGACCGAAAAAATTCAAAAAGTATGACGGAAACCCTGATGATATCTTGTTAAAATTCGTGGCTGACATGGGAAGCTTTTCGGTAGTAATGATGTCAAAAGCAAAATCCATTCTGAAACTTAGTTTGGAGGCAATACTTGTTGACTACGAAGATGCGCCACTGCAGAGTGTGGCTATAGTTAATTTGGACTCTATTACAGTTCTAAACTTGGACACTCCAACGAGCTATCCCGGTGTAAGTAAAGAACTCATTTAAGAATCCCATTTTCTCTATATCAGGAATTTGTATTGTAGATTTTAGTTGGAATGCACAAAAATGAGAAATTGATAGCCATCCAGG
The DNA here is from genome assembly GCA_009869925.1 of Thalassaphorura encarpata. Lineage (NCBI taxonomy): Eukaryota > Metazoa > Arthropoda > Collembola > Poduromorpha > Onychiuridae > Thalassaphorura > Thalassaphorura encarpata. The sequence continues at coordinate 5,384 of WJEZ01002343.1, read as the reverse complement.
CAACAACGTTCAAGGGAGAGCGTGCAGACACAGAGCCAGAGTTGGATCTTCAAGTCACCATTGGAAGTCACAGGATAACAATCCTAGGGTCATTTTTAGGAAATATAATGGTAACTAAAATCTAAGATGAGAAATATAAGCATAAATACTCAAATTATCCCAATCCCCTTCTTTAGGTGTTTGTAAATCATTTCCAAAAAGTCAAAAAGGCCGTAGCAAAAGCTTCGAAAGCAGCAGTCAAGAAGGCAGCTGAAGAGGTCAAAGAAGCCTTAGGAGAAAATGCTTCTAAAATGTCAGTCACCTTTAAACTAAATGCTCCTGAATTTGTACTCCCAAGGAATTCCAGTAGCAGGGAAGCCTTGGCGATTAACCTTGGGTGCCTTCAGGTTCACAATAAATTTGTCGCAATCCCGACAAAAGATGCTTCAAGAAATGCTATTAAGGATGACTTGGTCATATGGCCTTAAAGGTCTCAAGCTTTCAAGGTACGGGGAATAATTCTAATTTGCACTGCAAGTGAATCAATATGTGAACATAATTTTAGAGTTTTGCTCAAACCCGATAACCAAGACGTACAAGCAGAAATGCGTGTTATACTCCCATTCTCATTCGAACTCAACATACTCCGCAATTTGTCCTCATCGTGGTATTCGAAATTACCAGCGATTAAGGCTGCAGCAACCTTGGAACCAGCAGTGGTAATTTGATGCTGAAGCTGATACTGAGAATTCCACCAGAATTCCACCATTTTTTCACCTTTCTAGATCCAAATGAGCGGAGATGATATTATTTTGCTTGGAGTCAGCTTACTAAGCATTGTATTTGAAATTCAAGATGCAAATCCACCACCAGATGATTCTGATGCCGATGCGCCGCCTGCTAAGGATGTATCGGTTAAAAAGACTAAGAAGGAACCCGAGCCTGAGGAACCTACTGGTATATATGCATTTTTAATTTCATATGTTCAAACAATATAATAATTTACATGCGTTTTCTTGAAGAGCTTGAATCACAAACTGTCAGTTGGATTGCATCGGCAGATATTACAATCACACAGGTCGGAATTACTTTGTACACAACAACAGAACCAATGGTAAGATTTATTCTACTGCTACTGATCCCTTGAATTTTTATTTTCAATTCGAATGAATATTTTCCAGGATAATCACCACGGAGCTGTCCCCAGAGATCCCAGCCTTACATTCGCCGAAATATTTATTGAAGATACTGCACTCGTGGCTGATATTTGGAGTAATTCTGACATGAATATTGAATTTGTAAGTAGTTACATGATTTTCAAAATAATTCTTGAGTGCTAAAACCTTCGTCTGTATTCATTAGAGTCTACAAAATATTGTAATGCAAGATACACGAAAGAGTGAGGACTCAAATGAAGTCACAGATTTCATGCAAAGAACACCTGGCCCTGATGCAACAGATACAGACAAACTTCTAGAATTAAAATTCAATGCCAAAACCGCAGAAAATAAGCAAAAAACGTACAACGGTAAGGAATTGTCATTTAAACTTGAGAAAAATACGTTTCTGAACCTAATTTAAATATTCCAGTAACCGCTACTACGGCAAGTGTCCAAATGGTCTTGAACATGACGTTCATCCGAGTACTCTGCGAATTTGCCAAAAATATTATTGAAAATCTTCCCAAAGGAAAACCTAAGCCTCCGGCGAAAGTAATAATATTAGAAGTTGATGATGAGGATGAGGATACAGGTGATGAGACACCTGCAGATGTTGCTCCTCCTGCTCCTCAAATTGTTGTTTCTGGTGGATCCCAAGTACCAGGTACCACAATAATTAGTTTTCCCTAATATGCTAGAAATCATTTTTATTCTTGCATTCAATTTACAACAGATGAACCAAAGGCTCCACTTCCTATTATAAATGCGGACATTAATTTCCAGCAATTTGCTGTTGTAATCCTAGCAGACTCTGGTGGTGCATCGGACACAAATGCATTGATGTTTCAGGTAGAAAAAGTTTAATTATGATGTCTGAGCACGATGAGATATTTTATTTTGAGCAACCATTCAACCAATTAAATCCTAATTTACTGAAGGCTGTACTGATTGCAAAAATTGGATCAAAAGATGGACGAAGTACTGGTGACGGTTATCTTTCAGGGTGTTGTTACACTTCAAAATATGGAGGTGATGGACCAATGGTTGAGGTTTGGTTTCAAAAGAAATCATTAATTTCCATAAAATGTACAAATATAAAGTTAAAATTTTTTATACAGATCCTATCACCCGCTTATCTTAGTTTTACTTTGGATATGTCAACTCAGTGATGGAATTCTAGTTGACCTCACGCTAAGCAAGGCAGCCATAAGAGTCAGCGCTGGTCAGCTTTACAAAATTAAAATTTCTTTTGGTTGCTTTCTGGCTCAGAGTTTTAAAATGTTCCTCATCAATTTTAGGTACAATCCTGCTAATTTCCAAAATCGTGAAATCTGTGACAAAATCCATGTCTGCACTCAAAGTGGAAGCCCCTGTAATTATTGACCATACGGGCGTTTGGAAAGGAAAGAATAACTCGGAATCTGGCTACTGGTTTCTTAAGTCAAGTTTGTAGTTTTGAATTTTAGCCAAGATAAAAATAATTTAACTTAATTCAAATTGAATTCATTAGAAAAACTGGCGAATGCAGCAAAATTCAAAGCTTGTGAATGCGAAGATACCGTACCTTCTTCTGAAACAGCAGTCGTAGCTCCAGTCAAAGAAAAATTAACTGTGAATGCTGAAGGTGTAGCCCTTACAATAGAAGTTGGCGCAGGATCTGCATCTACTCCAGTTTTGGCTATTGATGCGTGTATGAACATTGAAGTTACTAATTGGTCATCAAATGTAAGATAGCATGATTTGACCTTGTAACAGAAAAACTAATTTCGATTTTCATCTCTTAGCTGTTAGCTACTGGGACTGGAGGAATTTCAGCAGCATATAATAATGTCCATTTTGGAAAATGGGAGCATATTTTCGACCCAATTGAAGAAGAACAAGATTTCGGTGACCCCGTCGTTAGACCTTGGGGAATGAGTCTAAAAGTAAGTTGAGATTTCGCTACAATAGAAACATGTATGCTCATTTCAAATTCTTTTCAAGGCAGGAAAAGCAAGTCCAGACGAGCCGTTTAAACTGGAAATCAGTTCAAAGGTAACTTGGTTCGAGAAAATTTCGTCAAGCCGGGTTATATATATTATTCATTTGCTTTGCAGGATGTGTTGGAAGTAACTCTTGTGAAATCTGCAGTCGGAATTTTGACACAGATAGCAGATTCTTTCAAAACAGCAGCTGGTGACGCTGTTTCAGAGGAGGATGTCAAATCTGCTCCTTACTCTTTGAGAAATTCAATTGGCTACGATGTGATTGTTAATACTGATGATACTCCATTCATTTACACTCAAGACATTGAATGCGCGACCGGAGACTATCAACTCCCTGACGGTTTTCAAATTGACTTTGGGCTAAAGGCTAACATTGGAGATACCGAAAGTGGGGTCCAGGCAAATCGGACTTTCAAAATTTCAGTAATCCACCCTTACATTTATTTGCTGTCTCAAATCAAAGTTTAAAGTGCATAATTTATTGGCATTATTTTAGATCCCGGATTTGCAATTTGAATCCCACGTCAGTGTTAATAGACTATCAACTCCCTGACGGTTTTCAAATTGACTTTGGGCTAAAGGCTAACATTGGAGATACTGAAAGTGGGGTCCAGGCAAATCGGACTTTCAAAATCTCGGTAATCCACCCGTCGATTCATTTACTTTGCCAAATCAAAGTTTAAAGCGCATAATTTATTGGCATTATTTTAGATCCCGGATTTGCAATTTGAATCCCACGTCAGTGTTAAGGAAAAGAAATCCAGGTTCTTTTCCGATACCTAACCGAAAACACCAATTCGTCATGTTTGATATTGACATACAGAACGGAACTGCAACATCTGTCACCATCAGAGGTCGAAGAATGGTAAATTTTTGTTTTGAATTATAAAACTAATCCAATCCAGACGATAAGAATTGAGTTTGATGCAGATCGTGAATGAAACTCCACTTGCAATTGAAGTCTATTAATCTTCTGGGCACTGAAAGTACCCTTCTGACCACGGTTGAACCCAATGATACATTTTGTTTCCCATTGGCAGAGTCAGCAAAAAAATCAGACGGACTCAGTTTCAAAGCTAAAGGGTAAATATTGCAGGGACTTGAGCAACCTGTGTACAACTCTGTGCAACTCTACTTATATTTAAATTATAATTTTTATAAACGAGCAGGTACGAACTGAGCGCAGTTCCATTTACTCGAACAACTAATTTAGACCCAGTTTCTTATTCCTTTTCCGCAAAGCCTGAGGAAGGAGAGGGTGATAATGCAAACGTTAAGGTATTACCCCTATTATAAAAAACTAAGAAAATGTAACGACACATTTGATTTTCTCAATGTCCCAGGTCATTGTTGTACCCCAAATTGCCTATAAAGAAAACTTGGACGATGTGAAGATGATATTGGGTGAAAAAATTTACCTAAAAGGTCATCTTTTGATTAACAATTTGCTGCCAATCAAACTTGAGTTTGAGTCAGACGGCAAAAAAGTACTGGATATGGAGCCAGGGCGTTCTAGAAAAATTCTATGTGTAACTCCCGCCAGCGAAAACTATTATGACTTCAATCTCAATATCCCAAGTTACAGAGATACTAGCTGGACTGCCAGAATTTCTCTGAGTCCATCTGACGATGTTTTGTCCCTCTGCAATATTCACAAGTGCTGATGGGGCACAAACCATTTGTATGGGTTATCAGAAAATAACTGAAAATGATATGCTGACTGTAAATCTTTATTGTCCCTATTGGATGATCAATTATACAGGAGAAACATTGAGTTACCAAGTATGAAATTTATAGAATTTGAGTTTAGATAATAAATTCTTAACTTATAATAACAAAACAGGGAGCGAAAGGAACTATTGTTACAACTCAAGCCCCAGGAGAATCCAGAGGTCCTGTTTTGTTTGCATACGAACAAAATTTGGCAACTGAACAGGCCTTGATTAAATGTGGGGATAGCGAATGGTCACAAGCAGTCAATTTGGATGCCACTGGTGTTCCTGGCGGTGTCATTTGTGAAGGAACAGACAAGAAATACGAGGTAAGTATTGCATAAGTATTGAGTTGTGTTCTTTTTTTCTAACAATCCTGCAATCTTTTTGATTTTCAGCTGATTGTAACGATTCAGCTATCTGAGTGTGGATTGACGAAACTTGTAACATTTACAGCGAGACATAACATCGTCAACGCTTGTCCATATCCAATTATTTTGAATGAAATTGATATACCAGATCAGTTTATCAAGGTTCCAGCTGGAACA
>WJEZ01002342.1:0-13797 GCA_009869925.1 Thalassaphorura encarpata | reverse complement strand
ATGGCCCATGAGAGACTCTCTTATGCATTCAGCGTTTGGCGAATGGAAGGGGCATGCATGAATGCATGGGGCCAACAGCAAGAATAATTAACAAAGTCAAAGAGAACAAGTTTAAAAAAATAAATGGGATCTGGAGATAATTAGAAACAACTTAAGATCCTTGCTCAATGATAAGAATATAATAAAGAATAGTTGCTACACATAAGCAGCTCATCACATAAGGAGCAGACTTAATGCAAAGTGTAATGAATGACTTGATTGGAAATGTGTGGCCTTTTCATTAATCACTTGTTTGTGTACAAAGAAGACACATTTATTACAGAGCAATATGTCACCATCCTTGTCAAGCCTAACCCATTGACAAAATCTCAACAGCTCAGCCTTCTCCGTCAATCGTAATGTAAATGGATTTTTTGAAAGTGACGAAACCTATTTTTGGATAATCGTGAACTAATCTTCCAACAACTATTGTGTATATGAATTACTTCCCATACCCCCTGCTCCTTGATTCATTTCAAAAACATATTAAGGCAAGGACTTTCCTCCCTAATTATATGTGATTAGTTTAGCTGCACTACAATAATCAAAATATTATAACTATTCGATTTAGATTTATTAAACCTGAATAAATTATCGTAATTCTGATAACCTTGAAAATATCGTGATTGTTTCTTCAATTTTTGTGGGTTTTTAGGAAATTAGTAAAAAGAAGACTGTCTTACTCATAAAGTCGCCACTGTGACGATATTTTTATTTCCAATATTAAAATCGAGAATGAACAGTTCGGGTGCGACTAGAGCGGTTCAAGTAGGAGTTTATTAGGTATAAAAGTTCGAATTTAAATACTGCATTAGATTAAGTTATTTTTTCTATTCACTGAAAAATCATTACTTCAATTTTCATACGAGGAAATAAATTATGAATCATAATGCCAAGCAAGTTGAAACAAATGGCAACTCAAATTTACTTCTTAACAATTTCACTAAGAAAGTAATCAAAGCTCAATTAATTAGAACCTGAATGAAGTTCTGTTATAGACCAACTGTTCCGCAACCCAATTTTCAAAAAGAGCCGTCCTACCTCAAATGTAAATAAAATAATTAATTATCCTGTCTTACGTTTCCTTTTCTTGGGGAACAAATTCCCAAGAGAGTGAGCCCTTGTTATGCTTTATGCATTCGTTATCCTCCTTTCCTATGCCTCTTTGGGGTTGACAGAAAAGTATTAATAAAAATGTAAAGGATGGTTAATAATAATAAGAGCAAGGATTCATAACTTCTGAAGAACCCGACGAGACGACCGACTTCATCTTCATAAGAAGAAGAGCCTCTCTTCTCATCCTCAACTTCTGTTCCGCCAAATACTTTCCAATGCTTCAGTGGTAATGAATACTTTGACTTTTCTCCCTTGCTGCGGATTGGATTTCACTCTCCTCTCCTGCCTTCCCCTTGCAAGTACACTTCTTAAAATTAAGAACAAAACTATGAACTGGTCGTATCATTTTCAAAACCAAATTGAATTAAAAAACGTGAACATAACCCTACAACACGATGGATATTTAATTTTTTATCTCGCATCTGTGTCTGTTGCTAGTCTTCAAACGACTTGTTTACTAATTTGGTTGCAATTGTTTTTGTACATCCAGAATGGGTCGAATTACAACTCCCATATACAGAAAGCATCTGAAATGAGAATTTTGTTGACTCACGGCCTAGAAAAACCCAAATTCGCACTACGCATACGATTTTTGCTTCCGGTAGGTAGTCATGTGTTAAATAGTTTGAAATAAAAAATCTGATTCTGTTTTCTGTTCTGAAAAGAAATTATAAGAAAGCTGCCTGCCAGCTCCCTCAGTGATTTATGACTTTGGGATGTAAACTACCCGAAAGCGTTTTTGCCTTGCCGTGGCTGTGGCTTAACAAGAGACAATTTTTGTGTGTCGAAATACTCAGAAAACAATTTGACGCATCATCACGCTATGTAGTTTTTACACTGTGAAACTCAAACTGAAAGAGATTAACAAATAGAAAAAAATTGGCAAAGCGAAACCTCATTAAGTTTCTAGGCTTTTTTCAGTACTCGTCGTAACTTTGGAGGCTCCATATCCGCTACGGCCGATTTGATTGCGATGAGGCTTGTTTTATTTATGGTTTGGGATTCACTAAAATTACATCATTATGAGCTAAAAAACTAAAACTGAGCATTTTTATTTGCAAATAAATTGAAACTACGTATTTAAATCAGGAATTGTAAAAAAACTAATTTGATTATGACTAACATTGTCCATTTAGCTGTTAGTGTGATGCCATGCCGGGGTGGATTTTCTTAATTCGGGTAAATACCAGGAATTGAGAAGATTAGTTTAGTGGGAAGGTTGAACCCGAAGGATTATTGGAGAAAGGGTTGGATAAATTAATCCTGAACATATAAAGAGTCAATCTTAGGAGGGAAGATACTACTTGTACAGTGACTGAACAAAGGGCACATTTCTCTTTTTGGTTGAAAGAAACCTCAGCCATTTAAACCTAATTTTGGTCATTGTGATTTGCTCGATTTTACCTACTACTTGGATCGTTACCTAAAAGTGAATTAGCTCATGATGATTAATACAAAGGACTTTTTTGAAACTGAAACTTTTTTTAATTTGAAACGGAGAACTAAATTCTTCTGAAAGTTGCCGTGATGAATAAATTAAAGTCTCGAGAAATTCTAGCTTTGCTGAGAGCTAATTTTATTTTTTCACCATTCCACTTTCAACTTATATCCAAATGTCAATCTGTTTGGTTAAGTTGATGTAATAATTTCTGCTCACATTCCTTCAATTCCCGATTTTCTCATGAAATTGTCATCAATTCTAATAATAATAATTTTTGCAGCAGTCGCTCGCTCATAATCATAACCAGAGCACTAAGAGCCATTTAATGTCAGAAACACAAGTTTTAAACCGAAAACCCTTAAAACCTTTAGCAAGTAGCGTGACCCGACCCGACTTCTACTCTCCCCTTGCCATGGATGCTGATTTACTCTGACTTTTATCTTGTTTCCCCTTTAAAAGTTGACATTTATATTTTTTGGCAAAGATTCGTCGTCCTCTGGCTATGCATGCATCGCCATCGCATATAGTTTCCTTTCTGAGCGAGGAGAGGAGAAAATAGGATGTTATATTGAAGGAGTATGGAAATCCCAAGGAAAAGAAATAAAAATGGGGTACGGTTCGTTCGTAATAGAAAATTGTTGCTGTGCTAGTGCTGGTGACTAATCAACTCATTGAGAGACATAAGCACCCAAAATATTCTTCTCCTCTTAAAGCCACTCCATTTACATACATGTGTTTCATTTGTGATTTGAAGTCTCGTTGTCAAAATTCTTGTCGACGAGTCGGAATTGAACCGTCCCCATCCCCGTCTTTCTTCGTCTTCCCCGAATAATGCAGTAGCGACAAGTCGAGTAAACAACAAGTCAATTTCTAGTCGACGGCGGTGGTTTCTTAAGGTGCGAATGAAGGATGATGGTGACTGATGAGCAGAGTGCACACTTACTGTACTTACAGATTACACTTGGGACTCATTTTAAACGATCTCTCCGAATTTTCGGTGCACAGAGTTCCTTCAAGCAGGCTCCTAGGTTGGGGGATCTCTAATAAAATATTTTCATAGTTTTACCACCTAACTTGATTCGGTTTTATTATTCCTTTGGGGTTATGACCAAAGTTTATCTTAATATTGTGGTTGGTTCCAGAAATCGGGTTATTCTGTAAAACCTGATCTTGTGCTTTGTTTATTTATTTGCCTTTACATGTAGAGCCGCTGCTTGACATTGTGTTTGTATTATTCAGACAGTCAATCCCTGGCCTGGGTTTATTTACTGGGTGCATTTTTGCGCCTTTTAAAACCACAGTCAGAGACTAGGACGGACGTAAACGTAATTAGCCCTAGTACAACAAATAAATAGAATTCCATTAGCCGGGTGTTTGAAGTTTGAAGCAGTGCAGTAAAATAAAAGAGAAGGATATAAGGAAGAAGAAGAATCCTTCGTTCATGAATTTCCATTTCATTCTATTGATCCTCACTGGTCGCGGCAGTCTCCTATTACTAATGAGATCGGGGTCCGCCGTAAATCTTGCTAAGGGATTGGCGGCTGAGCTCATTAAGGAAGAGTCGGAGTTTGAGGAAATGAATGACTTTGTCTTATGAGCACCGACAGGAGCAGTTAAAATCTTTATGGTCTTCCTCATCTTCTTCTCCCCGAATATTAAGGGNAAATGAATGACTTTGTCTTATGAGCACCGACAGGAGCAGTTAAAATCTTTATGGTCTTCCTCATCTTCTTCTCCCCGAATATTAAGGGGAAATCTTTAAGGAAATGTTAAGACCCAGATATGCAATGCATGTACATTACTGTATAGGGAAATATGGATCAGACAGTTTGGTTAAAAATTGCTTTTGAGTGACAAATATTAAGAACTCCTTTCCCTACCCTATCTCAATAGTAAGTTGAAAAGGCATCCGAGGAGACTCAGACGTTTCAGCTTTTTAATTAACCTAATTGTCTGCGACTCCATATTTTGAAATCTGACACAAGGGATGTCATGTTTTCGCTTTTGAAAGAGGTAATTTCATTAATTTCCGAACTCTCCATTTAAGTTTGCAAGAAATATTAAACCTGCTATTATTTATGTTAAAAAATGATTATAAATGCGAAGATGTGTGCGAGGTTTAAGCTTCTATCTATTCAACTTCATAATTTATACAGAATTTGGCAAGAATGATGATTAGGCATAAGAAATTTTAGCCCAGTAATTTTAAAGTAATACTAAGCAATGAATTTCCTATTTTTACCATATAAAGTATGGAATTCACAATACAAGGGGACGTAATATTCAGTATAGCCCCGTCCGTCCGTCTGGACTTATTCTGAGTCCTTGGAAAACTTTCCCCATGAGATTAAATGTCAATTTTAAAAATTCTGGAGATACTACGGAGTGACTTAGCTATAACTTCGTAATAATTCTAGAGATATAGACGTCTGGAGAGTCTGGAGAAGTTGCCGCAGAAGAGCTTGGAGGAAGCTCAAATTAAAGCCTTATTTTACATTTTTCACAATATCTTAAAATCCAACAGTGCAATTTTATCAAAATTTTCATTAAAATTTAAGAATGAAATTCTACACACTTTAATATAAAAATGTGAAAAGGTCACCGTTGACCTCAGCCTTTCAATGCCTAAATGGAACAATAACAACATTGCATTCTAATAACATAAATCCTTTTATGTCCTATTTTTTTATTCAACCGTGGAATATCGCTACAACTTTTAATACAACGTCAGCAGTGTGGCCGCAGCCTATTTGACCAAAAATGTCGAAAGGTCACCGTTGACCTCAGCCTTTCAATGACCAAATGAAATAACAAAATTGCAATCAAACAACATAAACCCTTTTATGTCATCTTTTTTTTCCTCAGCCTTTCAATGCCTAAATGGAACAATAACAACATTGCATTCTAATAACATAAATCCTTTTATGTCCTATTTTTTTATTCAACCGTGGAATATCGCTACAACTTTTAATACAATGTCAGCAGTGATGCCGCAGCCTATTTGACCTAAAATGTCGAAAGGTCACCGTTGACCTCAGTCTTCCAATGACCAAATTGAACAGCATTCTATTCTAATATTCAGCCTTTTATCCCATAGCTTTTTATTCAACCGTGGGATTTGGCTATATTTCTGATATGTTGGCGTTGGCAGTGATGTGGGTTGCGTATTTAGCCAAAAATATTGGTGGGTCATAGGTCGTTTTATCTTCCAAGAATGGAATATCTGGTCAAAATCCAAGAAAGGCAAGTCGAAGCATGAAGCTGGTTGCCCCGCACGTAGAACCCAGGCGTTCTTCAGTACAGGGAATTATGAATTTTTAATTAACCGATACAAAAACCTTGACTCCCAAATGTCAAAAGAAAGAATCAGATTTTTTGACATTTTCTTTTTCTCTACTTTCTTCTGAAGTTGGATATGGACAATTGGGATTTTTAGTCAATTGGACATCATACTCGCCTCAAATACTCTGGGTTAGTTATTCTCCTCTATTCATTTTAACTGCAAAGATTGAGTGGGATATCAACATTCGTAAAGATATCGTAATACACAAATCATTTGTTTTGATTTTGTTCTGATGCTGAAAGTTGTATAAAGGTGGTCATTAATCGGGAGTTCCGGCTCAGGATTTACATAAACCCATAACAATAAAATCAAATGTAAACCGAAGCTAATGATTAAAATTAAGGCTGATGGTGACAAACCACGCCCTTGCCAAAAGCCGGGTTATAACTAAATTATATTTTAAAAATTTGCAGCTGGGGGTGATACAGCCAAATTCTGATGACCATGGTCCGTGTATTGACCTGTCACCATTTTGAAGGACAATTGATTGGGCAATGTGAGGAAGCGGTTGGAGTCACACTCGCTGAAAGTGTGATTATAATTGCTCATGAGAATCGTGTGAATATATACTCATCTTTAAAAACTAAGGATCTTCAATCTTGGTTTTCAAACAAGAGACAATCCCTCACTTTTGGAAAAGGAGAAATTGGAAAATCTTTTTCATATCAATCTACTCCAACATCACCGGAAGAAAATAAGAGCACAGGCAAGGATGATAAGGAATTTGCTAATGAATTGAAGCTCCTTCAATCATTTTCACCTGTTGATAGGATCAAAACAATTAGCTATAACCCTAGAGGTAATTTTTTAGTACTATTAAATTCTGATTTGATTTTGAATATTAATTTTAATTTTTTGCAGGACATTATTTGCTAAGTTTGGAAAAACATGACGTGGGTGTAACCAACAGTGATGCACATTCAGTGCGAGCTTATTTCCAATGGGACAAGAAAACTGATGGAACACCATTGCGAGCTCGTGTTGCTGGTTTAGTTTCCCCCACCGGAGGAGAATGGGAAGAAGGGTCTATCAAAATGATTGAAATTCCTCCAACACCCTTGTTTGCAACTCGGGCAGTATCATCTTGTGTTTTGACTGGAAACATTGCTTGTCTATCATCAGATGCCAGAGTCAATATTTACTCCTTCAATTTCAAGGAAGGTTCAGGAAGAATTAAGACACAATATGCGGATTTTGATCTGATTTGTACAGTCCAACTGTCGGGTCCATCGAAATTTTCCCCAGATAGAATTTCCTTTGCCCTAGACTTTATTTCTTGCTCTGACTCTGCCCACGTCACTGTGTTCAGGCTAGTTCACAAGGAAATTTTGGAAGGAGAGTTGACTGGAATTAAGAAAAAACCAGGGTTTGAAGTATTCAGTCGAATAAAAACAACTGCTAGTGAAGTATTGGCCCGCTCTACTGTTCCAGCCCCACCAATACAGAATCAAGTTCAAGTCAATGGATTCCAGTCTCATCCATATTTACAAAATGATGCAGTCGTTTTTGATCCAAAGAATGAATCTACCAAAATTTATTTGAGAACAATATCAAAGGCCAACCGAAAATCATTGCAGAAAGAGAATTTAATTTTTAATGAAGAATTTCAGGAAGAAATAACAACTCATAAATCTACTGCACTTTCACCAGCTGCTCATGAAAGTAAATTTATTATTGAGGATTTACTCAGAATAACTGCGGATTTGTCAGAAAGTACAAGAAGTGATTTCATTCAAGTTGAACTCTATCCTGTCAGAATCAAGGGTTAGCATTGAAATTTTAGATTTTAGTATGAGCTTTGTTCAAAATATTTTTGTTTTGCAGGTAATATCGGAGGAGTGTCCTGTATCGTTGGAACAGCCAAAGAAGTTTTTGTTTACAATTTACCAATGAAGCGTAGTTCATTTGTTACACGGGTCAGCAGTCATCCGTTGACTTCAAACCTCATTTCATTTTCCTTCGATTCATTCTTCCTGCATGCAATCACGGAATCTGGGTTAGAAACATACACAATGAGAAATCTTTATCATCCACTCAAGGAAGAAGAAGGATTTCAACTCTATGATAATGTAGGGAAACATTAATTTCAGTTTTGATTTCAGCTAGAATTAAACACGCTTCTTTGCTTAAAAATTTTAGGATTGTCCGTCTGCTAGACGAAAGTCCAATTTTGGTAGGAATCCGCCCATTTCCTGGACTCCGCTATTTGGCCTCGAACGATTCGACATTGTGCCTTTTGTCGTCACCTACTACTCCTGATACTGTCATGATCGCAGTTACACATCCTGAGTTAGTGCCAAAAGATTTTTATATCTGAGATAGTTCTGTTATTAACATCTATTTTTCTTTCAGGGAAACTCTTTGGACAATATACTCTCTACGAGCTCCGAAAATGAATACACTTCATGACGACATTTCTCATCAAGCTCAGGCATTGAAAGAGAATAACTCAGATAATTATTTTATTCTTTTAAGCGAACTCCATATTCTTCTTCGTACGACGATGAATGCAAATCCAGCCTCGGCATACTCGTATAAAACAAAATATCTAGAAACTTGCCGTCTGATTGGATTTGAATATTTTAAAAAATCGACAAAAGCAGTCACTGGACTAGAATCAAACGAGTTGTTGGATAAAGGTGTAACTTATCTAAGGATGGGGAATTGCGACTTGAAATATATATTTTCGTCCGAGAATTCAGGGTTGACGAAGGACCCATCTCTTATCCCTGGAATTGTTCGATTCATCCAAATCAACTTGCCAGTTGCATCCGTAGACCCAGACTCTCGGTTGGCTCCTAAAATATGTAAACAAATTGTGGAATTTCTAGCCAATCATTCATCCCAAGTTTTGATTGAGCTTGTTTTGGATGTGCCGTGGTTGCGAGAATGCAATTCCAGTCGCCTGGTTGAGGTATGGCCGGAATTTTTTGTAATCTGTATTTCTAATTAAAAGTAATCTGACTATTTTTAATTTCTCATTCTAGATTCTCAACCCCCTGGCTGAGGAACAGAAGTATAAATCTGAAGTAGCACTAGCACTCCTCCTTTCCCTTGTCGCTCGACATGGGGAAGATTCAACTGGAAGAAGTCGTGTTAAAGAAGTCCTGGCCAAATGTCATACTCAAGAGTTGGAATCCAAGTTTCAATTGGATTGGCTATTGACCCAAAGAAATAAACAGTACTGCTTGTCAGATTTGGCAATCTGTCTTTCAGCAGCTGAGACTCAAGTCCATATCAATGTATGTTAAATTAAATTTCACTTCTACTATGTGAAATCCAGAATTGACTAACTTTAGTTTAAATTCTACAGGTACTATCTGGTGCTCTTAATTCTGGTGGGATTGGTCTTAATGACGTCGTCGTTCCTTTCCTCCAGGGTGTGAATCTCAACTCAGACGTCAAAATCCAACAAAGTTTATCCAAATCTCTATCCCGTATTTTGGAGAATTATTTTGTTTTCAAATTACAAAACATAGACGTAGAAGATCCGAGTAATAACACTTTGATTCCAGCCGTCTCATACAATCCAGATGAGATTCGTGCCCTCCATACTCTCGTTCGTTCTTACCTGTCAAATATCTCAAATGCTGCAGCTGCTGCTTCCGGAAATCCAAATTCTATATCTTCACCAGTTTCAGAAACAGTGTCAAGTATTTTATTACAGGCTGCCGAGGTGGTTGCAAATGGAGAGAGTCAAATCCAACTTCCTCAGATCGATGCAGAATTGACAACTCCAGGTGATGACCCCGCTTTCGAAAAAGCAGCTGAGCTAAAATGGCAATTGTTTGGGAAAACGCCTAGCTTCTTGGGTCACTTGGTCCCAGGGCTAAGTCATGACAAATGTGTGCGTGCCCAACCTAGTCCACTTTCTAGTCTGGAGTCTAGAGAAAATTTTGCTAAACTCACAGTAAGGACAAGATCAATTTTCACTATACTAATTTCTTATCATATTTTATATTTACTGTGCAGAGTCTCCTTGGGAGTCGATTGGGTCATGCCGAAGGAGTTCATCATCTAGTCTTAGCATCTTTGAAGCAGAGTAATTTAGAGTCACATCTTCACTCAAGCCTGGAGCTATTGTGTGAATCTTCTGAAAAAGCTATTGAAGCCTTGATGACGGATCATCCATCGGTTTTGATGCTGTTTGCAAAGGTAAATAATTACAATAAAAGAATTCTACATTTGAGTCAAAAGTATTCTGAATTTAATCGTAAAATTACTTTTACTCTAGGAAATCTTTGGAAAGTCTACTAGACGGTGGAAATTGCTAGTATCCAAGCTGAAGGATAAAATTAAGTCAAAACCACCCAATGTGGATACTTACGTGATAATCATTGAAAGTGAGTTTTATACATTTTATTTTATAACGGTGTAAGGAATGCATTGCAATAATAAAACCACGGAATGATTTGTAGGTGTTTATCTTCATGTCGCCAATATATTGAGCCCGACAGAGCTGGAAGAAGTTTTAGATAAAGAGGAAGAAAATGCTAAATTTTATGCAGCATGCCGAAGAGTAGAACTCGCGAATACTTTCAAACAGAAGGTCATGGATATGTCATCAGCTTACCTTGACCAAGCCAAATGACCAACATCGCTTGAATTGGAAGGACATTGAAATAAGTTTGACAAAATGGAGCTTTAACTCATGGTCTTGGCCATGAACACACTGCACATTAGATTATCTAATCAGTCGTCATAAAAGCTAGCTTGGAGCAGGTGCAATATTTTTGAAGAATGATTAAGTACAGAAAAATAGCACTCGGGTTGTTTTGAAGTTCCTTTCATTTGACTTACGTCTACAGCTACTGCCAAGCAAATTGAGTCAGTGTTAGTTCTTAACAGCTAATTTATTATCATCGTGTACCGTATTCTTATGTTACCCATTACACAATTGAATCTAGTCGTGTCTCAAATTTATTTGCTATGTAGTAGTGATTAAATATTGAGGGCATTTTCTTATTGTTGCAGCTCTGAAGAAAATACTCATTTGCAATATTTATACTCATTCAATTCTGGAGATTGCAGAAACCGTGTTCTTGTCACGCTTGTCAACTTTTTGTGTGAAATTATTGTCTTTAGAATAACATTTATGTGCTTGCTAATTGATTCAAGCTCACTTTGTCATATTATCTTCTCACTTAAATGTTACCACGATTATTCGATTTTGGAATTTATTATGTAATAAATGGCAACGATTTTACATATGGTTCTATGACTTTTTTGGAGCACTACAATATCATCATTGTGAAATCCTGTAGAAAGTATAATATAGGTAGAAGTTATGAGTTAAAGCTCGGTTGATGATATGAATTTTCCGAAGTTCCCAACTTCCCATGTTCCGAACTTTCGAACTTCCAAAGTTCAGAAATTTCAAAGAAAGAAACAATACTGCTTATCAGATTTGGCAATCTGTCTTTCAGCAGCTGCATATCAATGAATGTTAAATTTTTCAAAAGTGTTGTCAACACTCAACGAATGGCTTTAAGTGAGGCGATATTTACGTATTACTAGGGTTATAAAATCTACTCCAATTGTTGTTTTGTAATTCCTGAGAAATGTATCATCCTTAATTTTAAGTAATCGTTCCGATATTAGATTGAAAAATCCCTTATATTCGCTATCCCCTTGCCATTTATCGAGAATCTGAGCACAAGACTTGATATACCAAATCTAGTCTCCACGATTATTGAAACTTTGAAAATGCAGTCGTACTCATTGCAAAAATATATTACACAGAAAATTTCATTACAAAAAATTACAAGTACTAGGGTGTTTTTATCCGATGAATTTATCAGACTAGTTCATCAGAGTTTAGCTAACTGTCCAAAATTAAAATTAAGCTCTCATGGGAACCCGTTGGAAGAAATTCAGTTGTTGATTCTTTTGTTTCATTTTCTTCGAAAAAAATCAAAGCCCTTGCTGAAAATCATTTGAATCCTCATTAATGCGAAGACAGTATACAATTTTTATTCGGCTCCTCCAAAAGACGCTAATAGTATAATTGTAAGACTGTCATATTTTCCTGAAGTTAATCGGTGTCAAATTTGCGATTCCATCTGATCCATCGAATCATTTATCATGGACATTCAACCAATGACTCAGGAAAATTCCCTAACTGGTGCCCAACTCGTTGTCGCTGTCAACGAGGAGGGCGGCGGCCCAGTTAGGGTAGAAAACGCCCCGGATGTCAACCGGCCAAACCAGGATCGTCGAACAGATCCAGCAGGCAACCTTCCAGCCCAGGAACTCCAGATTCCAAACACAGAAATGGAAGGCGAGGTAACCATCGACCTCCGTGAGCAACAGCAACTGCCTTGTTCGGGTGAAAAAATGTCCAGTCAATCCGACTTCCCAGACCCAATGACAAAACTACAAGGCCAAAAATCTCACGTAGTTTCCTTGAATTTGGAACCGTGCTCCAGAAGTGGACAAGAACGTCTCCCAGGCATGGTGGCAATCAATATGGTGGATAAGAAACTCTCCGAAGTTGATGCCGACTTGTGTCGAATCCAACGTCAACGTGATGAGTCATGGATTAAAACGGATGGAATAACTGAAGATCTGGAAACTGCAGCAGAGGTCAACAACTCAATTCGAACCATGGGCGAAACTATTTCAGAGCTAGCAAAACTCATCGCGAAATTATGCACTATTCGTCGTGATCTGAAGAAACTCGACGATGAGTTTGACATCCCCAAGAAATCGGATCCTCGTCTTCTGAAGCTCAGCACTGTTATTCGTGATAAATTCTTGGCAATTATCCTGAGACAAGTCAAATTGTTCAAAGTAACTGAAGATCTGAGTCAGGACATGTCCACGAAAATCGAGTTTCTTACACGAAGGATCAATTGGCGGGTTTTCCTGTTGAACAAATTCCAAGCGATCGAGCTTGTCAAGGTCAAGATAGCTAAAGCCCAGAATTCCACCGAAAAACCTCAAGCATCACACGCTGCAACCACCGAAAGTAAGAAAACTGCCACCATAAGGAAGACAGCGACAAAGGAACAGCAAATGCCTAATCCAAGGGAAGAAATGTCCGGTCAATCTGACCATGGTACAATCCCTGACCCAAAACCACTACAAGGCGAATCTCAAGTAGTTCCTTTGAATCCTTGTTCCACCACTGGACAAGAAATTGAAAATGGGGAGGAACCCAAAGAACCACAAGGGAAATCTAAACCTTCAGTACCAATCGAAGCACTTTCCTCTCCATTGGATGACCACGAAAAAACCCAAGCCAATGAAACTGGGGAAGAACCCGAAGTATCACAAGGGAAAGTCGAGCCTTCAATAACTGAAGGGATTATTCCAATCGAAGCTTCTTCCTCCATTTCGACTTTATTGGATGACAATGCCAACCCAATTCTAGAGTTCACAATCCCACATATAGTAGGTGAAGAAGAGGCACGTCCAGACATTGGAGCGGCCATGGATAAATTGGACAAAAAGCTGAATGAAGTAGATGCTTACCTCTCCAGAATCCAACGGCGACAAGAAAAGTCTTGGAGCAAAGTTACTGGACCTTTAGCGGATTTAAAATCTTCAGCTGAGATCACCGTTGCCATTCGCATTACAGAAGGTGTAGGCATTGATTTGACTGACCTCATCACAAAGGCCGGTGTTCTTCGCAGCAAATTGGAGGAATTCGTCGTCGAGACTTCTGCCCTGACCAAAAGTAGGACTAGCACTCAGCTTTTGAAACTCTCATCTCCTACCTATGCCCAATCATGGAGAATGAACAGGAGGAAAGATGCACTAGCCTCGGAGATCCAACGACTGAGTCAACAAATGTCCAAAAAGGTCGATTACGTGGATTGGAGAATCGAAAAGTTGGAGATCATGCTAGTTCAGC
>WJEZ01002341.1:0-13798 GCA_009869925.1 Thalassaphorura encarpata | reverse complement strand
GACTCACACGCACGCTCACACTACAGATTGCCAAAGTTGAATCTGATATTGGAATTGGATTCTACTCTGCATGATCAGCCCAATTTCAACTGGCTGTAGTGCATCGTTCAATTTCAACTGCAATTTTTAGTCGCTCCGTCCATCCAATCTGATAATTTTAGGTTTCGCTTTTCAATTACCATTTTATAATCTAAAAACGAATGTTTGCAACTACTTCAAAGACACTTGTAATAATTCTGTTGGTGTTGAGTGATGTTAATTCAAAGGGTGGAGGACGAGGAGGAGGAGGAGGGCGGTCAAGCAGCTCCAGGAGTTCATACAGAGGGCGTTCGTCGTCATATTCACACTCTTCATCTTCATCCAGTCCCAGGTATAAGAACATCCAAGTTACTAAAATTCTAATCATTTCTAGTTTTTATATTTTTTTTTCAGATTTTCGTCGACTGACGGGGAACAACGGAGCGATGGCTCAACTTTTGGAGATATTCTTTTTTACGGAGCAGTTGTTGGTATAATTATTTCGCTTTGCTATAAACGGTGCGATTCTTGCTTTGGTAAAAGTGAAAATGATTCGAAAGAAACGGATGAGTTGCTGGCTCAAGATCCATCGTAAAATATATGTAAATTTTATTGGAATTGATACGAAATAGTTTTCTAAATGTGGTTCTGCGAAATAGCTGTGAGTTGGTTTGTCTTTTGATAACCTCACAAGGTAAATTCCAAATGATCTAAAACTTTAATTATTTATTCATTTTTATTTAATTGTCATATAGTTGAAGAATCAGTACAAACTAATAAAGTACAAAATAATAAGTTTATTAAGTAACTTTGACAATTCTGTAAACTATACAATAACTTTGTTAATTTTTTAAATGTACTCTTTATTTTATAATACAGGGTTTAGCAAGCCTTTCGTTACCTTCTGAAAGACGAGGGTTGTTTTTTCTATCAGCTTAGCGCGCTATAGCTCTTTGCAAGCGCACCATACGGAATTGGATAAATGCGAATTTGGATTTGGCGAAGGAGCTTCACTTGATGGTGTGATGTAGTGTGATATTCGGCAATATTCAATGTCAAAATTTGTCGCAAATTGTATTTTTTTAAAATTATTTATTCTAAACACTGTGTTTTGCAATTTTTCTAATGTGATTTTTGCATCTTTATTTGCTGAAAATGTTTCTGACTACAGTAATTTAATTAATTTTACTAGATTGAAGTAATAAAATACTTTTACTAAATGTATCCATTCTATTCTAATCATTATGTTAATTTTTGAGTGGTACGACTACAATAGGCAGAGTTAGTTTTATACCATCTTCTCTTATTTTAAATAAAATCTAACAGACTATTACTGTAATGAAATAAAATTAAAATTAGCTATGCTAGACGTGGCTGTTATTCTCGTAAGTTATAGAGAAAGCAAAACCAAGGCAAGGCAAAGGTGGGTGTTTTTGGCTCATTTTGGAACCGATCGATATTTTACGCATAGAACCATATTATATGTAGACAGAAGTACAGAGTCAAATTCTAGTCGTGGGTCTGGTAGTGGTGTGGCACTTTCCCTGGTAGCATTCGTAAAATGAATAATTTAAATTAATTAATTAAGAATCTGTTGTAACTTAGCCAATTGATAGAGGAATGAAATGAAGAATTTTCATTCCAATTTGACTGAGCTTTTGAGAAAATTGGATTCTGCTAACAGATTTAGTGCAGAAGAGAATACTAAAGAAGACAGAGAGAATGTATTTGCAGGAAGAATATTCGTGGGATTATTCTTTGCTGCCATTCTCATTCTCATTTTCTTCCTTGTCTGTCTGTATTGTCGTCGCGAATCTGAATCTCTCAAACTCTTTAGGTAAGATTTCTTATCATCTTAATTATTTATCTCTTCCTAATTAACTTTTACGCATTGATTACAGAAAAGACGAAGAGAGACTCAGGCAAGAAAATAGTAAGGATATAAAACTGGTTCCAGTGAGGCATTCTGGAATGAAATTCGCACGTATTACATATGTTGAGCAAAAACCTTAATTATTTATTCATTTGTATTTAATTGACATTTATTTGAATAACCAGTCCAAATTAGTGGATACAATAACTTTGTTAATTTCATCCATGTACTCTTTCATTCATTTATACTATCTAGTTTATAAAATTTAAGCTCTGTACGTCTGTGTGTGTGTGTTAGTCACGCTAACCATGAAATTACAAATTGTTTTTAAAAACTATACGTTAAATTTTTTTCTAATATTTCGGTGAGAAACCAGTTTTGTTTTTTGAACCGGTTTTTCAAATCAATTTGGAAATATACCTCGTACCTTATGAAGACGGCAATAAAATTACATAACCTTTAGATTGAAAAAAACGACAAGCTTCCTTGCGTTTGCGTCTCGGCTACCTTCATTCATAAATTCCTTCTCTATTTTTCTACCATATTTTATTTTTCAATATCACTTCAAAATGAAATTCCTAAGGGTAAGTTATACAAAGTTACTTTTTTTTACAGTTTTTACTCATTTTTTATTCCTGTCCTTATTTCATTTGACAGATTCTCATTCAAATTGCATTGATGTTCATCATCGGAGCTGTTTTTAATTGCGGTGGGTGTCTAAGCTCTGCTTGAACTTGAACTCGTAAATGATTATGAAAGGTGTTGTAACTGGAAGTTATAGCTGCTCAAGAGCAAATATATTGAAATTTGTAGATGACAGCAAAGTAAAAACTCTGGCTATTTACAATTTGATCTATAATATTGGAAATTCCCTGTATTTACTTACCTATTTACTTACTTTTAATTTACCGTATTAACCAGTTAATCATTCCATCAGTTTAGTTTTCAAATCGTACATGCGTTGTAAACATCATCACGCAAAACAAAATGTTCGATTTCCCTTTGCTCATCTTACGTTACAATTACTCACAGACATAGTAGAAAAGTAGACAGTATTATACTTCTATGCAATTACTACACTAGTAATTAAGTCTGCCGATGCATGCGTGTGTATGTTGTGTGTTCGAGCAGCAAAGTTACTTGAACTAATATTAAGATTTTGTCAATTTTAGTACATTATGAATATTTTACCCCACTTCAACTACTCGTACAACAAAATAACATTGAGACTATATTTGTCCCATTCCTTTGCAATAGTAATGGGTGGCAATGGCAGCTGTGTTGTGCTTGTGGGAATAGTTTCACTTTGAGTGACGATTTGAACAATAAATTGACTTCCATTAACGTATTCAATTATTCAACACAGGTAGAGGAGCATCTTGAGCATCAAGAGGGTTATAAACTCATTATTCAAAATATACGAGTATCGCGATCAGACACTTGAAAATCTGATCGGAGAATTAAATATATTTGGTTATTTGACGACCTTTCCACCAGGTCGACTAGGTGTTAAATAAGGTTGAGAAGTTGAGATGCAATTTCGAAATTGATGACGAACTATTAATTAAATACTTTAAGAGACTCTTTACAAATTAGCTTCGCACTTGCAAACCTGGTAAATGATACAAATACAAGCAAGATATCACGTGTGACGTTTTTTTTAATGAAAATCACGCAACTCCCATTAACACCAAAACGTAAATACTACTTACGAGTAACTTGAAGATTAGGGAAGAAAAAAAAACAATTTTCCATTCTGTCATTTTTGCTTTGTTTTTTCCTTTAATGGGTGGAATCCTTTTTTAGTGATAAATTTTTTACACAGTGTGTTTACTTAAGCCGTTGCATGATGCACGCGAACCAACCACTGCACAGGTCAGGACATCCTAATTCATTAACTCTTTTCTCTTCTTTGTGACTTAAGAAAGAAAGGATTATCATTTTTATGGTTTTTAAAAGACTTCGGAAAATTACACAAATTTGTTTTCCCCAAAACACTAATTTTATTCTAATTCGTTCACATGTGGGAGCAAATTGATTTGCACACACCCATAACCTTAATTGCATCACTTTTTTAGAATATATAAAGAGAGACAATGCCGGTAGTTGAGCATTCATTCCAACACCTCTTGTCCTCGAACACAATCGTCAACTTGACAAAATAATTTGACTACTATTTGCCACTGCACAATGAAGTCTAACACTGTAAGTAATAATACAGATGGCTAGTATTAATTTAGTAGTAAAATTAACTATTTTTCTTACATTTTTTCAGGCAATCGTCCTCACTGTCACTGCCCTAATTTTCTGTCTATCTGTGACTCTGAATTCAGCTAATCCTATTGCAATTGCATGGGCCGGAGAAAATCTCCTGGATTTTAATTATCAGGAAATTCCAGTCATCAGACGTGCCAGGATACCTCGTCAAGCTTGGTCTCATGCCAGTGATGCAAATCGTGCTGGAAGAATGGGATAAATAGCGAACATTAACGAAATCTTCGTGCACTGTACTGACAGCACCCAAGACAGTATATTTTTTAAAGGTTTATATTACAAAATTACAATACCTGAACAGTACAAAATTATTGTTCTTAGTGAATATTTACATAACGGTCAAGTATGAGCTATGATTCTTGAATAAAATCTTATCACTTGAATGATCGAATACAATTTAGATTGCTTAACCATTTTATTTTTTATTTGATAGTAGAATTAGTGTTTCTGTAACTGAATTAGTAATTTTTTATCAACATGGATTGCTAATATTTGATCAGACTGTATTTTTAAACTGGGGTCGACTAAACTGAAATTTTGTTTGCCCTCCATCAGGCCACTTGTTAATTTTAATTCACCCTCACCTTTAGACTATTACGAAAATAGTTGTGCAGATCTTTGTGATCGTTGTGCAGAAAGAGGAAAAATTTTAGCTATTCAAAATTTAGGAAAACGTATCTGGAAGTTCAATTAACACATTTGTTTCATTTTGTTGACTTGATTCATAATTTTTAATTATATTTAAATACAAAAATCTATTTTTTGTTTAAAGCTGATTGAGTAATTCTGAGATTAGTTTAAACAAACAACAATAACACGAGAAGAGGTAGTGTACAATGTTGATGGAAATCACAGACCAGCCACTGATTAGTATGGAAGAAAGAAAGGATCAAGGACAAATTATTTTGAAAGAATTGAACTGACTGAGGAGAGAGCTGAAGCTGAGGGACCTTAAGTTATTTTAGTCAAGCTGAGCCAGTCACAACTGCACCAATTAAGATGAGTTTGCTGATAAGAGCTTTTATTTTTGCTCTCTTGTTTTTCAAAACTGATATTTGCTTGGTCAAGTTAGTTAAAGCTGGAATTAAAGTGAACGAAATGGTATAAAAGAAGTAGCGTGACAAGGATCGATATCTCATTTTATTCCTGCAAGTTTTGTCTGCTTACATTAATTTTTCTACTTACAACTTTAGTCGTCAATCTTACTTTTTCAAAATGAAGATTCTAAATGTGAGTAGTGCAAGAGATTCATTGTTTCATATTAGATTCATTTCGGTTCATAATTAATTTCTGACATTTTTCAAAATTTATTTCAGATTTTCATCCAGATTGTACTCATGATTCTAGTCGGAACTGCCTTCCTAGGCTCTGCAATGCCACAATCCACTCAACAAGGCACTAACGATCAGAATAGGTATAAATATTTTTCACTTTAAATTTATTTGAATAAAATTTTGGATTATACGATTATAGGGGTCCACGTCAAATGAAAGTTATGGCTCCATGGACACATTCATCCAATGCCGATCGACCAGGGAGGATGGGATAATGCAAAAGATATGGATTCAAGTTGATAAATTTTGATGACAATGACAACTCATAGCTAAGCAGTTTATAATTAATAAAATATTGATAATATATTGCATTTGAATTCAGTCCAAATGTTCTAATACTTTGTCTCACATCAGTTCACATTTTAGTAATTTTATTTCGTATGTAAGAGTAGTTAACAGATGAGCCTTTAAGAGACACTAACAGCTCAACTATTTTGAGTAAAGTGATAAATGCTACAACGTTAGTCTACAAATTTCCATTCGTCAATTTGTCTCTTGGTTTTTTCCTTTAATGGGTGGAATTCTTTTTTAGTGATAAATTTTTCTCGACTTAATGAACTCTGAGTTCTTTCTTGCATGCAAGGGCTCTAGCCGTCCACTTTAGTGGTCACCTTGATTAATTAACAAGTTTCATTTTTTATGGATTGTGGAAATTTACAAGAAATTTGTTTTCCCCAAAATAATAATTTTAAGATAATGCACGATGCTAAATGCTTGAACAAATTATGCCAATGCCAGAGAGTCAAATTAAGAAGGTAAGGGCAGGACATTTTAATAAAGTATATAATGAAATGCTAATGTCAATGTCAAGATCATATACACTCGAACCGTCCTGTCCTCTACAACATTGAAATAAATCATTAGACCCAACAGCATAAAAATGAAGTTCTTTTCTGTGAGTAAAAATTTGTATTTTCGTTCCATCAATATTCTACAACTTCTTTATTTATTTTTAAAATTGAATTTATACATGTATTTTTAATTTAGACAATCACACTCATGCTCATCGTTCTGGTTCTTTGCGTACTAAGTGTAGCAAGGAATTCAGCAGCTCCTATGGCTGAGGGTGGTTTAGCAGGTTTCATGGATTCTGATTCTGGAGATTTGGTAATCAACAGAAAAGCAAGGTGAGTGTTCGAAACATTTCTAATGTAGTATTAAGTTTGATCTAATATTTAATTGGTTTTAGCAGGTTTCATGGATTCTGATTCTGGAGATTTGGTAATCAACAGAAAAGCAAGGTGAGTGTTCGAAACATTTCTAATGTAGTATTAAGTTTGATCTAATATTACCCTAATATTTAATTGGTGTAAAAATCATTCATCCTTTAGAATTCCTCGACAAGCTCCTTGGTCACATGCCAGTGATGCAAATAGACCTGGAAGAATGGGTTGAGTCGTGAAATCTCTGTATTTTAAATTTAACACCGAGCAACAGAGCATTGAAGATATCAGGGACAAGCGACAACAATGTCTAAGCATTTCTAAATTGCCTGCTAAGTACAAAACACATGTAATTCTATTTTCTACAAGATCTTTAATAGGCCGAAAATACTTATCATGCTATTTTTAATGTTATGTTAATTAATAAACGATTGACTGATTCGTAAAAGTGTGACGTACAATCAATGTTAATGGAATTTAATAGCCTCAACATGGAACCAGTTTCAGATTAGTGATCTTCGTAAGGAATTGTCAATTCAAAAATGTTAGGTGCATATAACGCAAGACAAATTTTTACAAAAAATATTTGGCACTAGGAAAATATATACCTCCTTAAAAAGTTTATTTATTACCCTATCCGGGGAGACCGATTTTGATAAAATTAAATTTTCTTCAAATATATAGTCACTGAATTAAACTATCAAAAATTCACTAAAAGCAAGTGAATTTTCGTGGAGCTTGTAATCAATTTTGGTTAATTCTTCGTTTTTCCTACACCTGAACCAACAAACTCTCTAGTTATCTCATGAATTAACAAATAAAAAATTAAATAACCAGCAGCTTTGCTATTAGCAGAAATTTTTATCAAAACTTTAGTCTAAGATATACATTTCATATTAGAAGACTCAGAAATATTCTTATG
The DNA here is from genome assembly GCA_009869925.1 of Thalassaphorura encarpata. Lineage (NCBI taxonomy): Eukaryota > Metazoa > Arthropoda > Collembola > Poduromorpha > Onychiuridae > Thalassaphorura > Thalassaphorura encarpata. The sequence continues at coordinate 6,214 of WJEZ01002341.1, read as the reverse complement.
TAAATAATTTTGTCTCTTTCATAAAGAATTACCCCATCCTGTTCTGCTTTTTCATAAACATTTGAAAGAATTTGAAAAGTTCATTTTTTTAAAAAGCTAGTGCAGTGTTATAGAAACGAATTGAAAACGTAAAATAATTGGTCAGACTAAAATGACTCATCAACTTGTGAGTCCATTGCGAAAATGGCATGTGACCGACCAGTTTGACTAATGTCCATTAAGAAAACCTTCACCCAAATAGATAGCTTGACCAGCCCGGCCCTAGCCTCGCCTTGCCTTGACATGCTTCTTCAGTTTTTATAGCATTTGGGGAAAATCCTAGCTAATTGTATTTACATTTTGTGCATAGACTTTTTTTACACAATTCGTTGACCTGCACGTGCAATTTACGTCAATTGTAGTCATCCTATTGATTCCGGGTATTTTCCAGCTCACCTTAGAAGTAGTAAGCACAATTAGAGCAAAATAATGCGAAATGAGATTGAATGATTCAGACCGCACCGCAACGCAGTAGTAGGATTTCCAAAACATGTTTAGCCCAGTTACTAAATTACGGCGAAGAAGCACTCTGGCCAAAAAGTATAAAATGTCTCGCAAATCCATAAATCAGGAAGTATTCAAATCGCAACCATTTGTATTCGCACTGCAAATATTCTTGAAAAGTTCAGTGAATTTGACAAGTCATAAAAATGAAGCTTATATCGGTAAGTAAGAAATTCAGAAACTACTTTCGAACTTTAACTCGAGTTTTGAATTTATAATTTGTATTTTCAGTCAATTGTTTTCCTCGTCGTTATCGCCGTTTGCTGTTTAACGATTTGGCCATGCTCAGGAAATCCTATTTCAGGCAAATCAGGGTCCGAAACCATTCGAACGGAATTTGATGGACCCGAAATCACTAATTCCAGGTAATGACGGAAATAATTTTGAAGTTATGTTATAAGCATTTTAATTTTATTTGTAATTTTTTCTCTTCCAGAATTCCACGCAGTCCGATATGGGCTCCTTGGACTTACGCAGGTGCAGCTGGCCGTCCTGGACGAACAGGATAAAATCATTTCGAATAGATTTTTTTCAACAATTTTAATTTATTATCCTAGTTTTTAATGTTTAGCTAAACAAAATTTTGTGTATTAAAATATACTGGTCTATAAGAAAAGAAGAGCAGAGTCGGAATCAATTCCAATTATCTGATAAAATTAGACTTGAGAACATCTCCCACAAGTAAAGGACCGTTCCTTGTAATTAGCTCAATATCCTTCTCGATGCAATTTAGCGTTGACTCTAGCTCTTCTTTTAATTTAGCTTGTCTTGGTGAGAGTTTGAGAGGAGAAATTGGAAGACGATTGAATTCGGCGAGTGTATCATGCCAGTTAAGCTTCAAGTCCTGTGAGAATAAAATGAAATTAGGATTTTAATAGCTATAAAGTTTCCAGGTGGGCTCCTGTTTAAAATTTACCTCCAAAATCAGACACCTTTCTCTAAACGATAGTTGCCTGCATTCTGGCTTTATTGTTTTTAACATGGCTACCTTCATCTCAAATTCCTTTTGGCACAATTCTTGTTTTACCCGGGTGAGATAGCGAGGAATACAGCCAAAGCCTTTCTGAAATTTCAAATTCAAGATTTTTATACAGATTTATATATAAAACTTAATTTTTTGTTACTTTTGTACCTTTCCAATAGTTTGCTTCGGAACAAATTCACTTGTCTGTCCCTTGTGCCCAACAACGATTCTATCCGCTGGGATCTTTGGTGGTTTTCTCATGACGGACAAGGCGTTGTCACGAATAAAGTCTTTAAACCCACGGTCAATGTAACCTACAGGTCCATTATAAGGTCTACCAGATGGACAATCCCCTTGCCCAGATCTTGGACAAGTACATCTGTCTTGATCATCATCGACTTCTTCCCCGAATCTCGGACAATAACCACAGCCACAATCGACATCATCATTATCGCCTTCACATTCAAATATACAATTGGGCTCATTACAATCTCCGCTCTGACCTTCAACCTGACAAGACACAGTTCGACCCGCAAGAAATGGTTGAGAAAAGGAGCCACGACAATTAGGATTCATCGCATCTTTGCAATTGTTGCGGAAATTATGACATCTTTCAGATTGTGAAGGTTTAGCCCTAGGTAAGCAATTGTCATCCGAGTAAATTGGTTTGTTGCAGCAGTCGCAAATTTGAGAGCGAGGTCTTGGCCTAGGAACGCAGCTGACGGCTGGATCTGCAGATTAACACAATTAATTAAAAAACTATGAATTAATTAGTACATTCGCGCTCACCTTCATATTTCCAAAAACAAGGTTGAGTCTTACTGCACTTTTTGAGAAAATTACTTGGTTGATTTGGACATACTCGTATGCAGCCCATCGTTTTACGGGCCCCGATTTTCAGACAGCTGGCCTCTCGACGAACTTTGCAAGCAAAGCGCGAGACATACTGACCTTGACTAAAATTTTAATACGTTAGTAGTAATTTCGAAACTAGATTCTCAGGTTATAAATATTTGGACTTACGAAGCATAAATCTGTCGTCGACGCTCTCTTTCCGATATTCCTCCCATGTTATAAATACTCTCACCATGATCTTTATTTGGATGAGTGAACGAATGCATGTTTAACCCCTAATGGACCTTGTGCTGATGGGTAAAAATAATTAATCTAACGATTGATATTCAATCGATCTATCGTAATTTTGGCTGGTCGGGTAATAATGAGTTATTCAAGATCTACGTTAGCGTGCGTATGTGTAGACTAAAGCCTTAAATTACACTACTTAATTACTATTGAGTGAACAGTAGCACTAGAACTAGGGCTAACTACAAACTAAATGCTTAATATTATTGCTAGAAGCTAAAAGTCAATTAAACCTATACCCTACTGTACCCTCTATTAGATTCTGATTACTTTTCTGTGGAATAAATCTGTTGATTCTGAACATTTCGTTGCGATGACGTAAACAAATTTTTTTAATGAGTTCAAATATAAAATTCAATTCAGGTTGTCCTTACTTGATTGTCAAAAAATCAATTAAACAAGTAGTTCACACTAATTCAGCCCTTTCAAAATCTTCCGTTGGTGAGCGATGATTATAACTGTACTATAATTTCCAATGTCTTGCATTATATAATAGAATTCGTACGGTGGCGATATGCCACCCATTCTGGGGTGATGTTACGATTAAAATAGCAATTAATTCCGTTGAAATTGAAACAAAAAAAATGCACTCAACAGTAGTTCGGAATCCAGTAACCTATATCCATGCATAAATTTCAAAGTCAAATTACGAGTAAAATTATTGACAACAGAGAAGACCTAATTAGGGCAAATTGGTTGGTTATTCGTTAAAAGAAAGCACCAATTGCTCGAGACCGTACAGTAATTTGTTTTTTCGTCCTAATTACACATAAAACGTGTAGCTTGATCATGTCCATGCTGTTGGGTTTCGATGACGTGTGATAGTAGTTTGAACACAGTAATAATGTCAACATTTATTCAGAAACTGAACAAATCTTAAGTTAGTTGTAAATCTTCCTGAGTTGAGTAAATTTAATTGAACCAACTTCACAAATTATTTTCGTCCAAAGTTGGAACTACATTATACAGTATGAAACTAAGCAAATAAAAAAAACTTACTCACCTAACAAAAATTAATCCAAATGGTCAATTAATACAAAGTAGCACATTAGTTGAATCCAGATCAATAAGTTAAACCAAATAGTTCAGTAATCACCGTTTTTACTGCAAGGATTCCACGAAACCTTAATGACACATTGCTGCCAATCAGTGTTTCCTTTTTTATGCAATCGTTTGATAATATTTGTTAGTTATGATTTACAAATTTTTGAATGAGGAACTCCAACAATTATGTCTTTTGTATATGAGCTTTGACCACCAGCCCATTCAGTTTAGAATGTAGCTAAATTCACTATTTGGAATCCGTCAATGTTGAATAATTAGTGCACTATCGTGTTAAATAATTTAAAGGTAATTACTGTAGTCACTTGCCACTGGACAAAACTATACCGATCCGGAAAATGAAGATTGTAAATAATATGCTCAAGTCAGGCTTACGGCTACGATTTACACACAGATTCCGTTATAAATACTTTTATTTTCATTAAACATTAAATCTACATTTTACAAAAATATGCCATCTTTAAAATCAGTCTAATAATAATGATCAGAATCATCATACTCGTGGTAATTATCTTTCCTGAGATGTTCCTTCAAATAATGCACTAATTGTTGAAGGTCATGCCCACTTAATTTGTTTTCCCATCCATATGGCTGTGACTGTGGCTGTGGTTGAATCTGAGGATGTGAACTTCGATCATGATCATGGTCACTGTGCTCATAATGAGAAGAGTCCCATCCATGTGTCTGATAAGAAATCGGCTTATGGTAAACCCATCCTTGTGAGTCTGAATGTGAATGTGGTTTAAAAAAATGCTTGTGCTTATGTCTCCGTCTTTTTCTCCGACGGGTTTTCTGATGCGGCTGTGAACGTGAAGCTGAAGAACTCCATCCTAAATTACTCTGATGAGGATCAAAGGAAATGTAATTATGGACGACTGGGGAAATGCTTTGATGATTTGTAAGACGGTTATGATGATGTGAACTCCATCCTAAATTACTCTGATGAGGATCAAAGGAAATGTAATTATGGACGACTGGGGAAATGCTTTGATGATTTGTAAGACGATTATGATGATGACTCCCATGTCCGTGTTTTCGTTTCTTCTTTTTGACTAGTTTCAACAACTGAAAATAAAATAAAAAAATTGATAACAGAATTTACAATCATAAAAAACATGTTGTTCCTTACTTTTAAAATGATAAATCCTAGCGTGGCTATACTAGCAAAAATCACGACTCCTGTATTCACGTGTGAGTCATTGTAGTGAATCGTATCTGCATTGATCCGGAATGTCCGAAATCATTTCAAAAAGAAATCCTGCGTGTTTATGCCCATGATCATGCTGCTCGTGATCTTCCCCGTATTGGACTTCAAAATCTGGAATCACTGGAACTTCGACCTTGATTTCTGCATTGTGATGACCATGAGATTCATGGTGGCCGTGGCCGTGATCTTCAATGACAGGAGCCCAGCCATGGCCATGGTCTTCAACAATGGGTCCCCAACCGCCATGAACTTCGTGACCTCCATGATTTTCTCCCCAGCCATGACCTCCATGTCCGTGACCTCCATGACCGTGACCTCCATGACCGTGACCTCCGTGACCATGATTTTCTCCCCAACCATGACCATGGCTGTGACCGTGACTTCCATGTCCGTGACCTCCATGTCCATGACTTTCTCCCCAGCCGTGACCGTGACCTCCATGTCCGTGATTTTCGCCCCAGCCGTGACCTTTCTGGCCCCAACCATGACCTCCTCCGTGACCGTGGTCTTGACCCCAACCTCCCCATCCGTCGTCATGATCGGTCTTGGCCTTTTTCACTTTATTTTTACCTTTGCCCTTCATTTCTTTCAAAAAAATTCACTTCACTCACTCCAACAAGTAAAAACTATAAACATATTCATTGCAAATTAAATTTGCACTTAACAGGGCTAATTAATATGAATTTATTTATTTTTTCCTTATTTCTACACAAGAAAATACGAGAGATGAGCACTCAAATAAAGTAGTAAAAATCCATTGAGTTTGTACATTCTGACTGACCATAACGGCAGTTGCACACTGGCCCATCTAAAATTATCTAGTTCATGCAATACGCACTTATTCTAATCATTTCACCTCATCTCATAATTCTTGATGGTTCAACCCCCTGGGTGCTTTGGATGTTTTATTTTTATTTAGGGTTGTGAGTGTCTCGGCAAATAAAAAGCTTCTGAAGGGCTGCACAGGGGAAACTCACGGAATGCAAAATATTTATAAACCTCATAAACTCCATAAGATCTTGCTAATTCATATCTAAATTTTTGAAAAATGTAATATCATATTAAACCAAAATTCTAATTGGTGCTAGGTTGGTACTAGGATTTTCCAAATTTAGGAATATTATGTGTGTGTGCTGAGTTAATTTAATTTTGAAGATGAAGATTTCCCTTGTAAATCATACTGCAGTCAGAGTCAGTCAGTTTGCCAAGAAATGCATCCAATGTGAGCCTAATTCACGGATGGAAGAAACAAGGCTGTACATATAGGCTGGCTTGACTACTTGTTATTTTCTTCC
>WJEZ01002340.1:0-13799 GCA_009869925.1 Thalassaphorura encarpata | reverse complement strand
TTTCTAAAGGGGCTTTGAGTCTAGTTTTTCTCATATATTTTGCACGTGTGTGTCATAAGCCTTCAATGGAATTGCAACAATGGAATTGCCCATGTTGACATCTTGTTTTTCCAGCTTTCTGTCCAAGCAAAATTCCTAAACCTCATTAAAAAGTCATTACAAAGCATCTGCGTTTGAATTATAAATTCAGTATCAATGATAAAATGCTCATAACGTCGTTGAAGCAAAAGCTGAGTGCACACACGAATAAAATGGTTAGAAAATCCAATTTATTAGTAAGAAAAATATTATTTTTGAAATTTTTGGCCCATAAACGGAAAACTACTTCCCACTTGGCCCTTGCCCTTGACCCGAGATACTCTGACTGACTCATACAGTTATTGTGGTAGCATTGATTTCTAACGCACTCCTGCACTCGACTCAAAATAGATTCCAAAAATAAATTATGATTATAAGTTGACTAACAGAACAAAAACTAAGAGCATTTGTTCCTCCTCCGTTCTGTGTGTGACGTGACACTTGTCATTCATAGGCTTAAGATAAAAGAAGTTAGAGCTGGACTAAACTGGTTATTACAGAAATTACTAAATTAACAGGTAATTAATTTAAAATATTTTAAAATGAAATTGTAGTGTGTAAAATCAAAATACAAAGGCCGTACATGCTAAATATTTGATTTTTAAAAACTTGCACGTTGACTGTTAACCCGAATTAGTCAGCAGCTCAGCTAGGCTAATAAAATAATTTCCTGTACTTGCTTCCGGTAAAGAAATTGATAAGCTTGACGAAGGCGACGAAGACGAAAAACCACAAGTCGAGTCGAGTTTAAGCATTAGCATATATTGCCCAGTGCATGCCGAAAGTCACATTCGTGGTGGTAAAATTTGCATCGTAATTAGTCTGACATTCTTGTGCTATAAAAGTGACTAATTATTGGATAATTTGTTTTTAGTCCAACCGAAACTAAAATGACGACGACGCAGTCAGACGAACTGCCAAATCTTCCCCCAAAACCTCCAGGATGGGGAGCCCGTCACACTGTCGTCATTCTTGGATTTTTAGGTTTTGCTGCATCCTACGCCATGAGATTCAATTTGGTACAAGATTTTATTTGATACATTTAATTTCTATTAATTAATACTAATTAATATTTTTCTAGTCCCTAGCAATCGTAGCAATGGTAAATTCCACAAAACATGCACCTGCTGCCCATGGGTTAAATTCAAACACAACTATTTTAACTTGCCCTCATTTGAAAGCAATGGATCTTGAAGAAAAATTAAGAGATGGATATACCTCATCCGAATCTCCAGGAGAATTCAATTGGAACGAAGCCGAACAAGGAGTCATTCTTGGCTCATTTTTCTGGGGCTATGTGATAACACAACTACCAGGTGGAATAATTTCACAGCGATATGGAGGAAAATGGCCTTTGGGGATAGGATTGTTGATTACAGCGATATTTGCACTGCTGACACCAGTCGCAGCGAGACTTGGCAAAAATCTTTTAATTTTTGTTCGAGTAGTTCAAGGATTAGGGGAAGGTCTTACTACTCCAGCCTTTTTGATTACAGCGATATTTGCACTGCTGACACCAGTCGCAGCGAGACTTGACAAAAATCTTTTAATTTTTGTTCGAGTAGTTCAAGGATTAGGGGAAGGTCTTACTACTCCAGCCTTCCATGTCATTTTGGCCAATTGGGCTCCACCGCAGGAAAGAAGTAATTTGGGCAGTATTGCTTATGCAGGTAAAAAAAGAAGCAAGCATAATGCCTAAAGCTTATTAACAAATTTAAATTCGATTTTTAGGTGCACAATTTGGTACAGCAGCCACAATGATCCTGAGTGGAGCCATCATCCATTTAAATTTTCTTGGTGGATGGCCAGGAGTATTTTATTTGATGGGATTTCTAACCTTAATTTGGTTCGTACTCTGGTGTTTCCTCATGTTTGATAGTCCAGCTGAACATCCAAGAATTTCTTCAGAGGAACTCTTTTATATTCAAAAATCTTTGGGAGAACAGTCATCCAAGGTACAAAAAAAACTCAATTTATTAAAATTTTGGTCAATCTGGCCTAATTTTTCAATTTTTGTTCCACAGGTCAAAGTTAAAACTCCATGGGTCAAAATATTTACATCCGTTCATGTCTGGGCCATTATAATCGCACATACTGGACACACTTGGGGACTTTATACTCTGCTGACTGAACTTCCAACTTATATGAAGAGTGTTCTTCATTTTGATATTAAACAGAATAGTTGGATGTCTGCATTGCCTTACATTGTAATGTGGATTTTGTCCATGGTATTGACTAAAGTTGCTGATTTACTAATACAAAAGAAAATATTCAGAGTTGTCGTCGTAAGAAAAATTTGTCAGACGACAGGTTAGTCAGTTTTCAGCATAAATTAGTCGTAACAATTAAATTTCGTAATTTCTGAAAATTTCTTTCAGCTCATTGGGGTTCGGCCTTAGCTCTAATTGCAGCTTCATATTCAGGATGTGATAGGATTCTTACAGTGGCACTTTTAACAATTGCCGTTGGAATTAATGGAGCCGTATATGGTGGCTACGTTGTTAACCACGTTGACATTGCTGCGAATCATGCTGGAATTCTCATGGGCATTACAAATACATTTTCAAACCTATGCGGCTTTGGAGCACCTTACGTGGCTGGAATCATCATTAATGAAAATGTAAGTTTGCGATTTTCTTTCAAGTACAACCTTTTTCTTAATTTTATTTTATTTTAACAGACTTCCCTTGAAAGATGGCAACTTGTATTCTTTATTGCCGCTGGCGTTTATTTTGTCGAAGCATTGACATTTGACATTTTGGCTTCAAGTACGGAACAGCCTTGGAATCGCCCAGTAGAATCACAATTTGAAAATTCTTGTATTCTTTATTGCCGCTGGCGTTTATTTTGTCGAAGCATTGACATTTGACATTTTAGCTTCGAGCACAGAACAACCTTGGAATCGCCCAGTAGAATCACAATTTGAAAATTCAGATACATCCGAAATGCCTATTCGGGTATCTGGAGAAGAAAAATTAGCTCCCACATACGGGGCAGAACTCACTACAGGGAAATTTTAGAAAATAATTCACAATTATTTTAAAAAATGAAATAAATAGGAATGGGAGTTTATTTTTTGAAATATTTAGACAAATAAACAAAAAATTTGAATATTTACAACGAAAATGAAGTAAAACTATTATCTGTTTTTGTTTTTTTAAGCATGTAAGATGGAATGATCAGTTTTGACATTGAGGAATGTGTATTCATAGCATTTTGGACTCCGTTGACCTTGATATAGCTGGTTGTAAAGATTTGGTTCATTGTGAAAAGCTCTAAGCCCTGCAGCTTCTAACTTGTCCCACCAAAGCTTGAATGTTTTGAAAGGATTTTTTTCTTGAGGTGGGGAATGAATGTGTAGTTCAATAGCCAATTGACCAAAAGGTAACCCNCTTGTCCCACCAAAGCTTGAATGTTTTGAAAGGATTTTTTTCTTGAGGTGGGGAATGAATGTGTAGTTCAATAGCCAATTGACCAAAAGGTAACCCTTGGGGAAAATCTTTCATGATTTGCTCCAGGGCTGTATATTCAGCAAATTCAATATCTACTTTGAGAATGTCAATAAACTTGTGACCTCTGACGTCCATTTCTGATTTAAGTGTGCGCAAAAGACCAGTATTGTTGACCCCTAACCCAAACTTGGAGATTGTGGCTCGACCTGGATAATTTTGTGGTAATTTGATTTTGTTGACGTCAATGGTATGATCGTATGCATGGACAGAACAATTGGTCCGATTTAGAATCTCTGTTTCGAATGAAATCTCATTACTTATGCCATAAGAGTAAACAACACAGGAATTTCCCTTTTGTATCAGTTGTTCAATTCCACAGATCCATTTTCCTCCATCACCAACACGTCCGACGCGTTCAACGTTGTGTGGACAATTAAAATTTGGGGAAAAGAAATCCCAAAATATACGGTCATTTCTCATTCCTAATAAGTCTGGTTTCAGGAAATTTGTGTACTTTGATGGCTTTTTCACGATTGGCTACCGCACGAGCCCAAATGACTTCTGCTTCTTTTAGCCTTTGTTGAATTTCATATTCTCTTGCATTGCTGTTGTTTTGCTGAGTGGGAAAGCCGAAAGAATTGAGACACCAGGCAAAGAAAAGTAGTGTGGCCGAAATCAACAACAATCCAAGATATCCGAACAATGTCCTCATTTTTGGGCTGAATTAAATCACAAAATTAATCAGGGTGTAAGTGACCAACAGAAATATTGAAATTCTAAAAAATGGGATTTTACCTTTCCTTCAATCGAATCAGGCTTCTGGATATTTTAGCTAATAGGCTGCTGCAAAAGATTAGCATGACTCGAATCAGGTGTATTGTGCCCAAGCAGAATTGAGTATGACAGAATTTTTTAGAAAGCTATACCGAATGAGGCGAAACTCTTCAGAAACTTTTACAAGAAACTGAGTCACGTCACTGGAAAGTTACATATTTAATTACAAGCACAATTAAATTTAATACCATCTCTTATTTTCTGACGAATGGGGTCAGTACTAATGAATATTGAGGTCATTCTTAAGAATCGAAATATTTACTACACAATTTATATCACTGAAGCTCAATAAAATCATTTTATTCAATAAAAATGAGTCTCCTTTCCTTGTGCATTGTATAGTTGTTAAAATGGTAAAATTGAGTCTGATTGTATTAATTCTTTTAAAATTTCATCATTTTTGCAAATTTCAATCGTCAGGCTCATTCACTTCAATCGAGTAATGCACAGTTTTTCCACGGTACTGGCTATACTTGTTGTCAAAAATGAGCGTATCTGAAATTATAAAATAAAATGAAAATATATGAAATTGTCCTTGTGCATAATTGAAATTATATGACTCACAAGTTCCTGCCTTTTCACAATTCAGAGTCCCAACCTGATTTTCCACGTGTGAATTACATCTTTTATAAGGCACGATTTCACTTGAATTGTACATGATAGAAAATCCAATGTCATAACCATCCGATTTGAAAGTCCACCTAGATTATCAGTTTTAATTAAATCGATAATTTTAGCTAGAGCTAAGAACGAAAATGGACTTACTCTAAACTTGTCTTTGCTTGTGTAATGTCATATTCCAATTTGAAATCCTTGCCAGCAGGTACTTCTACAGTTACAAATTTATCATCAGGACTTCCATTTCCATTTGCTTTTCCGTTAGCATTGGTCGCATTTGGAGCAAATGACCAACCTTTGTAAAGCTAAAGTAAAAAAGTCAAATAATTACTGCCATCTCTCACATATAATTTTTTTACATTAGTTTAATAAATTACAAATTTGCAAGAATTTGGATTTGTCCCACCGAAGGCGACAGGGAGTTGATCCTCCGTAACGTGTGTCGTTATAGCTGGTTTCCATTTATTCGGATTGGCAGTAAAAATCTGTAGCTTGGTCAGAGTTTTTCCGTTAGCATTGGTCGCATTTGGAGCAAATGACCATCCTTTGTAAAGCTAAAGTAAAATAGTCAAATAATTACTGCCATCTCTCACATGTAGATTATTTGCATTAGTTTAGTAAATTACAAATTTGCAAGAATTTGGATTTGTCCCACCGAAGGCGACAGGGAGTTGATCCTCCGTAACGTGTGTCATTATAGCTGGTTTCCATTTATTCGGATTGGCAGTAAAAATCTGTAGCTTGGTCAGAGTTCCCGCTGACATGAGTGGTTTAATGATTGAAAAAAATATAGAGAATACTCTTGGAGCTAAATGTAAAGATCAATACAATATTTGAGGTTAAATTGACTTAATTTTCTGGGCAAAATGCAGTCACCATTAATAAAGTACATAGCTTTAAGAATCTCTGGATGATTTCCTTCAAAACGGCTCACGGCATCCATTAAAGTTTGAACACCTGGGCAGCAAAAGTAAAAAAAATTAAATTTGAGGACAACCCAAGCTAATAGCCGAATATTGCAAATTACTCATATATGACGTTAGCTGTCGAAGTCCGAACCCATCAAAATCAACAATGATGATGCATTGTGTCACGGGTGTCTCATTTTCAGGCAAAGCATCACTTGTTTCGTACATGTCGTTATACGTCAAAGCAAACATTTGATCAATATTACGAAGAAATTGAGCTTTTTCTCTCTGCTTCACATGCTGAACGACAATCCCATTTGCCAAATGGAATTATAATGACTAAAAATTGAATTAAAAATTATTTTAGACAGTAATCTACTGGAGTTAATTTTTTTTTGTAATATCAAACCTGGACATTGGCCCTTGCTCTTTCCGCAGATTTCAAAAGGAAACATATTGGCATAGGACTCTGGTGGTTTCCAACTTAAAACGTTGTCAATGTCTTCAGCTACTCGCCATTCATGTGACTAATTGAATGTAAAAGCTTAGTCTGTTTAGTTTTTAAAAATATTTTTGATATACAAAAAAATTCGAACCTTTTTAAACATTTCCAAGGATTTTGCCAAATTCATTTCTCGAGCTGTCATTCAAGAAAACAATTAAATTAAAATTTATTCAGGTTTGAATAAATTAATGCTGAATATATTTTTACCTCTGAGCCAACGAAGTATGGCCATATCCGTATTTTGTCTCGGGGGCAGTTTAATTTTTTCAGCCTCAATAGCTGCTCGTAGCTGGAAGAAATTAATTTCATCAAAAATCAAAATTTTACCTTAGTCCGGCTAGAAATTATAAATTTAATTAGACCAACCTGTTTTATCGCTACCAATTCTTCTGCAGAAGGTGCTGCCATTTTTAGACCTTATCTTTTTTCAAAATTAATTAAGCTCAATGGTGCTTGCTACTCGAGTGCTAAAATATTAATGAAGTGTAATTAAGGCAGGTGTCTAAAGTTTTGTAGTAATAAAAACGATTTTGTATGAATTTAACCGAATGAATGAGTAGTGCTTAAATGAATGAATGAAATTAAACTGAAGTCCTAGCAGGAAAAATTCCTGACAAAACTATTATTGCCTTCACAAGCTTAGTTTTTGAGCAGATTCACAAGTTTTTATTAACAAGAGCTTCCATTCCAAGCAAGTAAAATTTATCTTTTTTCAGTATGATAATGAGATGAAGATTTCAAGGTGACCAACTAAATACTACTAAAACCAACGCCAATAGAACAACACATGGCATGAGGAGAGAATAACAGCCCCGTGTCTATAAAACATTAACTGTGCAATTCTTGTAAGTAAAAGTAAAAAGTATTCTTTAAGTTCAAAATTCGACAGGAAACTGGTTCTGGTTCTATCTAGGAATACAAAACTAAGCGTCAAACAATTAACAGGAAGGATGCACGCGAAAAAGGGCAAAGGGCGAATGGCATGAGCATGGGCATGACATTGGTCTTGCTGCAAGGCAAGCATCGTTGTAGAATGCAAATTACCTACATCTTAAATTTTTCTCAGCTCTTATTGGGTTAAGGGTTAACTAAGATTAGTTTATGCTCTCATAATGAAAATTCACGGTCATGGGAAGACTTTTGTTCGTAACAGACCTTCAGTTCATGAAATCTTTAGTGTGTAAGCCAGCATTACGTGTATTTTATTGCTTCCTAAAAACTTCATAAAATATATCCTCAAACTAATGAATTGATTTTTAATTAATTAACCTTCAAATTAAGCATATTTATTGAAAAAATGAACGACAAAAGATGTTCAGTTCAGTCTGTATTTTGGATCTGGGCCTGTGTCTAGGATCTGGGGTTCTAGATCCGTCAAATCGACCGTGTAAGCAAGCAAACTTACCGTGGCCGTGGATCCAGCCGTGGATCCAGGCAGCTCCATTCCTACAAGGATTCTGTACAAATGCAAAAGGCGACTAGTCCGAATACACAGCAGAGATAGGAACGAACCTTTTCACCTCGTATGGTGTCCGCGCAGGTCTCTTGGCCTATGTGCTGAACTTCTTTCTTTCCTCATCGCAAATAGCCTCGCCAAAGTGCCTTGTGTTTCCTCATAGCCTAGCCTACCCATTTCTGAACTTAAACTTTTCCAGTTCATTGTGAAAATACATGAATCCAAAACTCTTTCTGCTAAAAATGTAGAAGTCGGTCATGATGCTCTAAAATTTTAATTTCGCTTTAGTACGTTGCTGTTTCAAAGGAATTTTATACAAATTTACAATTTATCGGTGTCCTGTCGGCTTTGAAGTGATTTCTTTTTTTGCACATTTTGTTTCTCACATTTTGAATTTTGACTATTTTCTGATCCTTTCTTGCTAAAAATACGTCCTATTTTAGCCGGCCTATTGATAATAAGTATAAATCGTTACCTTTTCCTGCTCAAAACTTTCGCACGTGTGCATATGAACTTTTATTATCCATGAACGTAAATAAAATTGAGAAGGCTAATTTGACTGCCCAAGTTCAAACTGTCCAGCGTCCAATCTAATCTTTGGTATTTTTATATTTGAGCCATAAAATTATGTACTGCTGTACGCTGTGCTGTTCCTTCCAATCAAGGTCAAGGCAATGAAACACAAATCTTCCAACTGACAAAATATTTATTACAATATCATAGCGGTCAGTCAAAGAATAAAGTTATAGACTTTTTTTTAGTATTATTACACAAATTATTTAATTACATGGCAGGCAATGGATCACAAAGTAATCAGCCTCAACCTCAGTCGCACTGCGACTAATCAAATGAACAGTAGTAAAGTATATTATATATATCGTAGGTATATTAGAACAGTATAATATCGACGACTTTCCATTTCGTTTCCTGAAAGTGTTTACGTTTAGATATCACATCATTATAACACCACTGGTAAAAATGAATGCGTTTATATCATTTTATGACGAGAGGAATTTCTCGCTCCAAATTAAACGCATAAAGATCATGAGAATACTTTACTGAAAAACAGTCTTAAGTTCACTGCTGCTGCTACGAACCAGTACAAATGAACACAATAAGTTGCTGGCTTATAAATTTGATTGTCTTTTACAAAATTTCATTCAAACACCCTTGGAATGGAAGCATAAGCATACGTAAACAAAAATATACATCAGTTGTCACGTAACCTAACCCACATATATCAGATTTCTGATTTTATAAATCAAAATCCAGAATACTGGGATGAAACGTAAGTTGCTGATTGGATTTTTTTCTTCATCCGTTCAGTCTTTTTTTTCAAACGACGTTGTACTTCAGCTTCTCGAGAGGAATTTCTCGCTCCAAATTAAACGCATAAAGATCATGAGAATACTTTACGGAAAAACAGTCTTAAGTTCACTGCTGCTGCTGCTACGAACCAGTACAAATGAACACAATAAGTTGCTTGCTTATAAATTTGATTGTCTTTTACAAAATTTCATTCAAAGACCCTTGGAATGGAAGCATAAGCATACGTAAACAAAAATATACATCAGTAGTCACGTAACCTAACCCATCTAGCAAATTTCTGATTTTATAAATCAAAACCCAGAATACTGGGATGAAACGTAAGTTGCTGATTGGATTTTTTTCTTCATCCGTTCAGTCTTCTTTTTCAAACGACGTTGTACTTCAGCTTCTTTAGCCTCAGCGGCTAATTCACGACAAACTCGACAACCACCCAAAAGATTATCAATGTCTCGAGCATTTCCAACTAAAGTTGGAACGTCTGGCTCATGTTTGTCACACACCAAAGTTAATCTTCTCCCAATTCTTCCCTTGCTAGCCAATTTCATTTTGATTGCTTTCCAAGTTGAACTGTTGGATGCTAAAAGTTCCATGTTTCCAATAATGTAGAGACCATGCCTGTATCAAGTATAAAAAATAGTAAAATTCCAAAATAATTAACTATATAATTTCTTGACGTGACTTACTTTGCACGGGAAAGAGCGACACAAATTCGATTGTCAGTCTTCATAAATCCAATACTATTTCTAGTATTACTGCGAACCAGGGAAAGAAGAATAATGTTATTTTCTTCTCCTTGGTACTATATAATTTCTTGACGTGACTTACTTTGCACGGGAAAGAGCGACACAAATTCGATTGTCAGTCTTCATAAATCCAATACTATTTCTAGTATTACTGCGTACCAGGGAAAGAAGAATGATGTTATTTTCTTCTCCTTGGAAGCTATCAGCAGTTTCAATCCTTAAATTCCGAGAAATCTGACGGGATCCCCAAATCTCTCTTTCCAGCAATTTAACTTGACTCAAGTACATTCCCAAAACTGTAATTTTTTTCAGCTTGATGTCCTTGGCTGAGCAAATATGAACATAAAGCTCCTAGGAATTTTGCTTCATGATGATTTGAGCGTGAGAATGACTCATCTTGAAGTTCAGTTTCCAGCTCACGATGATCAATAAAATAAACACGTTCTGCCATTCCAGACACAGATGGATAGAGCAAGACTTTTCCATGATCAGTCAACTTTGGATAAATTGTTCCAGTAATCAAATCTCTAATCTCAGGGCGCATGCGAAATTGACATTCCAGCTGATATCTTGGAAAATTATTCTTGACCATTCGTTCAAAAAGAGATACATCCATGTGGTAAGAATAACTCAATTCTCCTGACGCAGTAATAGGACGAAGTTGTTGATGATCACCCAACAAAATTAAATGTTCAATATGAGGAGTAAGGCAAGCAACAACGTGAGATTCCACGACTTCAGCAGCTTCTTCTACAATCATGATCCGAGAACGGAGTTTCTTTATTTTAGAAATACGCATCGCAGCTCCAGTCGTTGTCATTAGGACAATATCAACTGATTTTCCACACCATCCGTTCGGAGCAGAGTAATCCATGAGTCGATCAGACTGACAACTCATTCCAATTCGATACATTCTGGGATTTTTCACTACGTATGGCATATTTGAATCTCGATGTTCAGGTGGTGTGTATAAATTCAGAATGCCTTCGCCAAATTGATCCAATGCATGATTTGTGTAGCACACGACGATAATAGGACCACCGTTATTTGCTCTCCAAATATTTTGGTTTTCCATCAAAGTTTTAATTAATTGGAGTCCAAGATATGTTTTCCCAGTGCCGGGTGGACCTAAACAGCAAAATTTTTAAATTAACAACATAGCAAAATTACCATTTTCAGAACTAATTAAAAATACTAACCTTGAATAAGCACAAATTCTTGAGTTAACGCAGCTTGAAAAGCATTGTACTGAGCAATGTCAAATCCAAGATCGTCCGCTGAAGGCCATCCATATCCATCCGGATTTACTTTGCGCCCTCCGATACTCAAAGTCTGATTTCTAAGATATTTTGGAGTTTCCACTATTCCACAACCATTCTTCAAATACTTCCATAGAGAAATTGATTTGAGCCAGGTAATTTCCTTCAGGGCCATCATTACGCTCCTATAGTATTAAGATTGAATGAAAACATTCAGTTTTAGATTATATTAGCAAATTGTACTTGAATTTTATAATTTCTTACCTGTAAGGTTCAAAGTAAGCGTCACATTCTATAGTAAAGAACTTTTGCCCACGGACCCAAGGAACTGTACGTGTACCCAGTTCTTTATCTCCTCGCACATGGACAGAAAACTTTCCGTCTGTTTCATCAATGTTCTTATCACCACGCATAATCAGCCCCATATACGTCGTCTTAAAGTTGTCATTTGTAAAGAGGTGCCCTCCGATACTCAAAGTCTGATTTCTAAGATATTTTGGAGTTTCCACTATTCCACAACCATTCTTCAAATACTTCCATAGAGAAATTGATTTGAGCCACGTAATTTCCTTCAGAGCCATCATTACGCTCCTATAGTATTAAGATTGAATGAAAACATTCCGTTTTAGATTATATTAGCAAATTGTACCTGAATTTTATAATTTCTTACCTGTAAGGTTCAAAATAAGCGTCACATTCTATAGTAAAGAACTTTTGTCCACGGACCCAAGGAACTGTACGTGTACCCAGTTCTTTATCTCCTCTCACATGGACAGAAAACTTCCCGTCTGTTTCATCAATGTTCTTATCACCACGCATAATCAGCCCCATATACGTCGTCTTAAAGTTGTCATTTGTAAAGAGGACAAGACTTCCTGAAATGAATCTCTTACTATCACTTGCAAGGACTCGTTTCAACAGGGACCGTTGTAATTGCAGCTGCATTACATCCCCTTCCCCATTTATAGAGAGCAGATCAATCGTTTGGTGCACTTTGATCCCAGCGTGATGTCTTTTTCTATAAAATGATGAATAATTGTATAGAATTTTATAAATCTAATTTTCTGTGTAATATCTTACTTTGCTATGTAATCTTTCAATCCCGCCTTGACTGAACGTAAGAAATCCTCTCGTAATAATCGAAATTGAATGTCCAAATAATCCTCTGTGTCTGGAAAAGCTCCAACGACGATGTTTGGACGCAGAAAGTTCTTGGACGATGAAAACAGCTCAGCAAGTTTAGGCATTATAGGCAATTTTCTAAAATCCTGCCCTGGCCTGAGGGTAGCTATTGCCGCCGAAGAAGGTGCAGCAGTGCCAGTGCCTTCCGAGAGTTTCGAATGCTGGAGTTCCATTTTTTTGAGTAGTTTCGCCAAAAGTGGAATGTTAGTAGAGATTGTGCTAAAGTCTGCAATTGCCATTTGGTCAGGGGTTGGCACACGCATAGCTCTTGGTTCCCTTAAATCCTTTTCATTGAAGATATCTTTTGATACAGGTTGGGGAGGAGGACCTGAGTTAACTTTAGAAGAAGAAGCCGCCGGCTCAGTAGAAGCAGCAGAAGCAACAACCACATCATCATTAACTTTAGCATCTATCTCATCCTCATCATCTGAACAAGTTTCTTTCTCTTTGTCCCAAATATTTTGCCAAATGGAGTTCTGGTTTGAACTCAAGCCTGGTTTGGGTATAAACGGTGGCTGTTGTGGGATGACACTTTGGCCATTGCTCCAAAACATAGCTTCTATTGGGTCCTCCTAGAAGTCAATTAAAAATTCAGGTCAATCAACAGGAAGGAAATAGGAAAATTACATTTATTTTAAAATATATTCTGCCAAAACATGATTCAATTTTTGGGACGTAATATAATGCTCCCAAAATGGAAAATTATTATTTTTTAGACTAGTTTGCCTTCCCATAGGGGTTACGGCTAGGACCTTTTTTACCTCTTCATCTTCCTCCTCTGCGTCCTTCGTTGTGACATGTTTTCCATTTCCAGCAATGGCAAGGCTAGCATTGGCCGAATCAGGCCTTCCTCCATACAGACTCCAATTGAACATACTTATAAAAAGTTTCCAAAATCACAAAAGAAGACTGGGAGCAAATTAATGACGATCACAATTGCAGTGGAGTGTAGTACGAGGACAAATTGAAACCAGACTAGGCTTTGATTGACTAGACAAGAATACTGTTCTACTTTACTAGGTTAGATGACTTCAAAACTAAATCCGTTTTACATTATTTATGTTAAAAACAAAAGAAAAATTAAGGAAATCCTAATCCAATGTTAGTCGGACGGATTTCGAGCTCAAACAAGGCGAGCTCAACGAAAGAAGACGACGAAATCAGAAAAACCGTAAATTAAATTTATCTCTTTTCCCGCAACCACAGCTCAAAGCGTCTTTCAATCTGCCCATTTCCGGGGTAGATTAATATTCGGTTTATTAATCTGGTTTTATAAAAAAATTAACAAACTGTTAATTGCTAATGATTGAAGAACCATGTAAAAATTAATCAGCTAAATCCTTCAGGTGGTTTAGCCTTAGTAAGATAGCAATTGTAAGAAATATTTCAGAATGAAGTGCATGCAATTATTGAGTTTGTATTCTGCAGCATTCTC
>WJEZ01002339.1:0-12074 GCA_009869925.1 Thalassaphorura encarpata | reverse complement strand
TTATTTATTTTTAATTTATTTATGCGTAAGTCGTGCAGTGCACGAATCAGACTGAGCAGACTGCTGGTCATCAAACAGGATTGGCAAAGCTGAAAGAAGTAACGATAATAAAATTAGCTCGAAGTACTTGAGTTTGTAAACAATATTTTAAGGTTTCCGATTAGCCTGTCAGGAAAAGTTAGGCTTTCTGCTGAACGCATGAAGTGAAATGCAACTCATAAAACAAACTGCAGCGCAACATGAATTTCGTACATTCGGTGGGTTAGCTACTTAAAAATAATGAGTAATTTATGCTCCATAAAGACTGAGTGGGTACATTGTTTGTTAGTCGTACCGTAGTACAGCTGGTACCCAATACTGACCCAAATTTGCAAAGATTTTATTACTGAACAGGTATACCAATTCTCAACAAGAAATGCTAATGATTCTTGTTTAAATAATTACAGGAACCGAACCGTTTACTTTATATTTTGGAGTCAAGTTCTATGCAGCCGATCCTTGCAAACTTCTCGAGGAAATTACAAGGTAAGGTTTTTACATCCAAAAAATCCCAGAATTTATGTCCAAACAATCTCTCATGTCTCAACCTGGGATGGGATAGCAGAATCTCACGAGATCTATTCCGGACAGACAAAGACAGTAAAAAATTGGTCGCAATTTCAAAAATTACTCGGAACGCCAAAAAAGGCAAACCGTAATCAATTCCTCCTAATTTGGCTATACTCACTCATATTTCATTCCTCGTGTTAAAACTCAATCAGGTAAAAAAAACGGCCAGCCATTTCATGTCAAGCAATTTTTGAGCACAGTTAGGTACGTATGCATTCTACGCTACGTGCCAACGAGAATGAACTTACGAAAATGAAACTAACTGCCATCAGTCTTTTCAACTCTCTGAGACCAATTGCTCGGTTCACTTACATCTAATTTACCTGTCCCTCGAAGGAGTTTTTTTGTAAAAAAAAAAGGCTGGTCAACAAAAACAAGTCGAAACGGATGACATAGACGCTTCCGTTAAGATAAAGAAAATGAAATGCTTTTGCTTAATTGGACTTTGGTAAGGAAGAATTGTTGCTTTCGTAGCGCTGGACAGCTGAGGTGAGCCACTCGTGTAAACTTAATAGCCGGTGTCTTCTGAGAACTCGACCGGCTTGAAGTTTACGCGTAGTAATTGGCTTCTCATAAACTCAATTCCAGTTTCGTTTCTTTGCTCGAATTTGACTATTTTGCACAGGTATTTCGACTGGGCTCGAAATCTATAACTGTCAGCTCCTCATCTTGTTACCCCGCAAATGAACGTGACCTTATTGCATTTTATTAGCGTGAGATGTATGCCATCAAAATAAAAAAAATTCAGATTACAATACACGTCAACATGTGCTGTCATAAACCACTCGACTTTAGATGAGACTCCTTACATTACATTGAAATGAGTACTAGAACATAAAAGAGATTCCGGTTAATAAACAATAAAAGAAATTGCCGCTGTCAACTTTTATGGCTGTCTCCTTTTGCAAAGAAGAGTAGGAGATCTCTTTAACATGATTCTAGTAGCCTTTACATTCAATAATTCCTCACAAGGACCTGCCAAAAATTACATCTTGTCCTTGTAATGCACTGTGTAAAATCAAAAGCGGTGTGAAATGAAGTTTCAAATTGCTATGTAGAAATTAGATACATTCATTATTTTGTATTCTATTACAGGTATCAATATTTCCTCCAAATCAAACAAGATATTCTCCAAGGAAGGCTTCCAGTCCCAACGGAATTGAATGCTGAACTGTGTGCTTATGCTGTACAATGTAAGTACATGAGATTATCAATTCTAAAGTCCAAACTATAAATTTAATTTTACATTGAATTAGAATTGTACTTTAAATATTAGTTTAATCCGATTTAGATTTGAATAAGAGATTTGAGTTTGAGATCCCGTTTTTACTATTCTCCATTCAACTCCATTCAATAGTTTTTCTTGTTCAGGGCACAATGCAGAACAGTACGTACGACTTTCAATCGTCAATACATAAAGATGAGATAGTAAGTAGTAACAACATGTGTAATTTTTTTTGTCCATTCAACCCTTTCTTTCCTCGTTCCCTTCCATTGAATTTTTCACACATTTCAATTCAATCCAATTGAAAAGTGATGTTTCCTTTTTCAATTCCCACACAATAACATTGTTCAATGTGTGTGTGTGTGTGTGTGATAGAATACTGGGTAGACTGACTTAACGGTCGAATCAGTCAAAGTCAGTCAAATTCAAACTCTCGATTCTTTTCCTTGCTGCAATCCACCTGTTACGTCGAACGTCGAAACCAAAATGTAAATGCAGATATCCTTCATCGTTTTATCAAAGATTCGCTCCGCTGCCCACCATTTGGCAAATATAAGGAGCAGAGCAACGAACACGAGCAAATGACTTTTTTTCAATCACTTTTTAAACCGGAAATAACGTCTCGCAACCAGCCTGGTCAGGTTGTCCAATTTTGCATATTTCCTTAGGGGTTCTGTCTATATCTCCGAAATATGTGCTCAGATAGTTAGTAGAATGTACGATGGCCGAATGACTTTCAATTTTGCAAATAACGTTTGTATTTTGAGGCTAAAATTCTAAGTAAGGGGGACCTTGCATTGTCATTCCATAAAAGTAGGAAAGAATATCAGGCTTCAAGACTATCGGACAACTCGGTAAGAATTGGACGTGCGTAATTTTTCTTGCTCAAGATGCGTGACCCATTTCAATGTCCAAAGGCGCCCTGCGGTTGAGCCTGAAAATAAAATTCGAATGTGCAAGTTACATTCCTCTGTTTTTCTACATTTCAGCGTTCGTTCAAATATTATATTAACACGAACAAATGGTCTACATTAGATCCTTCCTCAAATTTCTTACCCTGGTAATGATAACATATTCAAGTGGTACAATTTCAACGGAACAAATTTAATTTGCAATTTGTAAAAAACAAATTGCAAATATGGCCGGACAAGGTAATTGTGTCGTGGTTAGGAGGCGAAGCCATTCAAATTGAATTGAACGTAGAACTAATTACAGACTCATTTGGTGCCCATGAAATCCATAATGGGTCCAACAATAATAACGTTATAATGTAATGGACACCACATCATACTAATTATGTGCGTATTGTAAACAGCATTACCGAACCTTAAGGGAAGGTCATGATTTTGATTTTAGTTGGACCGCAACCTTCCAACAAGGGACCGTACAGAAACTTTAATTAGTAGTGTTATGGAAATAATGAAGTATGAATGAGCTGGGTTGTCCAGCCAGGGCAAAGAAGAACAGACATGTTAAGAATTAAATTGAGAGTAAAAAGATGCAAGTAATAAACATGCACGGTAGCTATCATTTTAATGATCCTTAATGATGGGTTACGACGATCGGTGCATTTTATTTTGTTTAAAAAATTGACACAGCAGCAGCTACACATACACAGACACAGCATCGGATTTATAGTAGCAGGACGAGTTTTGTCTGAAAGTGAATTTTATTACGTTATACGTCAATCATATCAATTATTAACTCGGCTTGATTTTCTTACATTTTTATAATTTTTTGCATGAGGTGTGAAGAATGTGATGCTTTTGATGTGGTTTGTTTATAAATCAGTTTTATGCACTTGCATTCGATTAACAAAAAGTTGCTACAATTCAAGATTAATTGAACCAGACAGGTAGAACAATAATTTTTAAATTGTATTATTTCTTCCCATTGGAATTATTTCCAATTACAATAATTTTGTTTTCTTGAGAAATTCATTTCATTAATGTTGAATGAAGACGTCATTTTAAGACCACGCACGTTATTGACTTCATTCTACTTTCATTTCCGACAAGTAAATTCCAAAATTCATCAATTTCCCTCATTTTTGTATAATCTTCAAGCAAATTAAGCTGCAGTTTGTAGAAATTCAAACAATAGAAATGAGAATGCATCGGTCATCTGAAAAGTTGACAGATTACATTCAGTGGCTCAAGTCAACAATGCAACAATTTTGAATTTGCAGTAAGAGCTGAGTCATTGTAGGAAAGTGAAATGTTCGGCATTGGCAATTAGGAACAGATTGCTAAAAGAGAGCAATAAATTTCCTTACAAGGGTTTTAATTACGGGAGTGGCAAAAACGGAGGTTCATATTATTATTCACCATGCCTTTTTAGAAAGCTAGCAAGCGGATTCGCTATTCTGTGTTTCGTCGTACTACTTCTTTTCACACATGATGTATTCAGTGATCTTGCTAATGTTTTTAATTTGGAGTGACATTTGTTTTGGCCCTGCAAACGCTGAGCATAATCATACTTGATTAGTTTTTGTCGCCTACCTTACTTTCTACAATCACAGGCAAAAAATTATTTCAATGAACTGTGAATTGCTACTACCTTGACAAAATTAGAAGATCGCATCCAGTTTTGGTTTCACTTGACATTTGACATATGTTTATCTTTTTAACTGATTTATGCCAAGTGCCATGCTGTGCCATGCTAATGCGATGCTGTGCTCCTGGATTTACATGATTAAATTACGAGCGTTGGGTTATATCCTTCTCAAAATTACGAAAAGGATTATTCATTTTACTTTATTAAACAATCATCCCACATAACATAATAAATTAAACTGCCAACGATCCAATTAAAGTTGTGAGTTATATGATCAAACACTTCTGCTTGCTCCGTGTGGAATGAAGTTGCGAATTGATTGAAATTCGATTAATCTTTTCCAAGCAAATCTGTCTGGCGAGTATTTGTGCCTCAGGTGCTGCTTGCCTTGTAAGAGAACGCACGTGAGATGCGTAACTATTTTGCTAATAAAGCTTAGCACACAACATTCTATTGAACTCTGCTTTGCTTGGCTGAATTGAACCGTTAGGAGAATTTATATAAGGGATTGAACAATTTTCTCACGTTTTATAACTGAGAGAATGAAATTGCATTCTATGCTGGCCTAACTGCATGCACGTCCATTGAATTCAATGCAAATTCATGCCATTGTCCATTGCATAAATATAGGTGCTCGATTAATAAACCGTTATTTTTACCATAGTCTTTCATTAATTTCATTACAGAACCATTTAATTCAAAAAATGTTGAGACTGGGAGTGTATTTAATTATGAGTAAATAACGCACGAGCAATTAGGCGTGGAACTTTCCGACGGGCGCAAATTACGAGAAATAAACTGTGGAAAGAAATACAATTTGTAATAAGAGATCATGTAATGATATGTGTCTATACTCTAGGAACAACGTAGTCAAATTAGAGTTCGTTAGGGAAGAATCAAGAGCCAATGTGTCAAGTAATATTAACTGCTGTGGGAAAGATAAACAGTCGTAAAACTAACAATCCTTCTTACCGTTTGCTAAACTTAGCTCGAGAAGTAAGGTTGTCAGCATAAGGTGGTACCATGTTAGATTACTCTTTTTTTAAACTCTCTAAATTATTTCAAACAAAAATTCATGGTTCCGATAAAATTGCTTTCCTTTTCTTTCTAGTGAAAAATTGTTTTCACGTGTCGTATCTCCTTTGGCAGTCAGATTGATTTCCGCATTTTCCCAAACATTTCGTGCCAGTCTTTTCTGATTTGCTTTTAACAGGTTTTTTTAAATGCTAGTAAGGTAATCGGAATTGCTGTATTCCATTCCATTGCTAAGATTCAAGAGAGGAAAAGTGGTTTTCTCGGTAGGCCACTACCATGGGAGAGCTGATCAGGACAAAATTGATAAGGTCTAGATCAGCACGTTTAGCAAGCAGCAGCACCCGGGCTTATAAAATTGAAGTAATACGACTTCACTTATCGTGCAACATGAACACCGTCCGATATGGAAAAAAAACTGGTTGGCTTGGCTAATAGTCGTCCAAGCAATCACGGTCGTTGACTGACTGACGGAACAGGAAGTGGTAGTACACGGATGGACGGTATGGAGATGCTGATCCGATTTAATGAGTGACGGACAGGCAGGCAGATGGACATGCACCTTCAATTTTTTCTTCACTCACTTGGCGCATCATTCACTCACTTTTTTATATTTTAATATTTATGTACTTTATCTAATTGCACAATTGCTAATTGCAGCAATTTACGCATCCAAGCTTGTGTTTTGCACACGAGATCCGTTCTTGCTATCAGTGTTAGGCCGTTGGGCGAATGTTTTGCTTTTCAGGAGATAGTCACAGATTTTTTGGACACATTTCAGCACCAGTCATCCAACTAGCAATTAATTTATTGAAAATTGCAGACAGTAATTTCAAAATGACACACATGAGGCAGCAGCATTATTTGAGTAAACTCACAATATTGGACACTGAGACGACAGATCAATTTATCAGTATTTTCATGAATGATTGTTCAAAACCGAGAAAAATAGGAGATGAAGTTAATCAATAGAACTTCGCCCGATTTATTACATTTTTAAAAATATTTACAAAATAACTTTTGATTCCAATCCAGTTTGCAAATTTTTAATTTCCAATGACAAATTAAAGTTATATGTCGTAAGACGTGACCAGTCTGAGTGGCAGTATCATGTCAATCAAGGATGAATGGTTTTCCATGTCGAGTCGTGATTGAGGAAAATCTAAAAAAATGTCGTACCACAAGAAACTGTCCCATTATAATTTGTCATGCCTCACAAATGCAGATGCGCACGTTACAACAAAAGGAATTCAGCTGCTGAAAGTAAATAAATTAAGTGACCATCATATAATGAACGCTTAGCAAAGCCTATCCCAAGGAATGCATGTCATTTAAAATATTGAGTTTCTTCAGATTCAACCGTTTTCACTGTTCTGCACACCTGCCTTTGCTTGAGATTTTCTTCCATCGATTCTCACTTGGTGTTGTCCGAATTAAATTTAAGAATTGAAGAGAAATAAATGTGAGAACTCCTGGATTGAGTGCTCCTGTGGATTAGATGAATAGAATGAAACATCGGCCATTACGGCTGACAATACTTTGATTTAATGAGTGTAGAACTAAACTGTCGTCAACGTTGCTCAGGAATGTCTACTCTTTTATCTCCGTTGTTGGAAGTAGTCATTGCCAATGTCGACTATCAAAAATCAGCTCAAAGTGTGGACAACTCTGTTAGCTTGGGTCTGCTTACGTATCTTTTGTGAAAACATTGTACATCAAATGAAAGTTAATTCAATTACACTTGAGTCATGCCAGCTAAGCAATGTTCTATTGTTTTCCAATTTGTTAGTTAGCATAGTTTTTCTTGTGGTCAATACAGTACCAAATTAGCAACAACAGAAATTGACGAAAAATTGTGAACTACGAAATTAGAGGTGAAACTAAAATATTATTTCCGAATGTTAAAAAATATTTCTACCATACCCGATTTCGATTATGACGGTGATAGGATGGTTTTGTTGTCTTGCCACGTTGAATTCAAATACCACAGATCTCCTAGGACGATGGAATAGGCCATCATAACCACTGCCATAGGACAATGTGGTCAGTGGTCAACAAATTACCACTATTATGTTATTGAAGTGACAAATAGCTTGGGTTTATACTCTTACATCTCCGTTTTGGAGATGTAACAACTTTTCTAGCTTGTTTTGTTGTTGAAAATTCTGTTCAGCGGGATCCAACACGTTAATCAATTATGCCAAGTGTACGCATGCTACTCCAATTTTCCTTCCAAGTATAACTGAATCATTTTTTACAAAGCATTCTGACATTTCTCGGACTTTATCAAAGAAATTTAAGTGTTATTATATTCTCATGCCTTAGCGGAATTTTATTTTAATCTGGTTTTGTGTTTTTTATATTCCAGCTGAACTTGGAGACTATGACCCTCGGCGTCACTGCTCAGGTTACATTTCTGAGTTTCGCTTCATTGCGAATCAGTCACCGGAGCTTGAGACTAGCATCACTGAGCTCCATAAAACCATGGCGTGAGTCTACAACTTTTTCTTATGTTACCTGTCTTTCATCCACCCTCGAATTCTGTATTACATTTCATTGTTTCATTCCTTCTTCTTACATTACATAATAACATTCTCCCCTCTTCTCTTCCTCCACGTTTTATGTATCGTATCAAATCGGACAATTGAATTCTGTACAAAATAAATGAACGTTGCACTAAAAGTAAATGGTAGAATGATCTTGGAAAAGGTTTGTTTGTCACATGCACATGAACTAAATCGCTTTCTCAGTATGACGTCTTCTAAATTGAAAAGATACGGAATTTTTACTAAAAAAGAGCACAGGAAATAGGGAAAATTTGCCTGGAATTTTTATTGTTTATTTTATAAAGTACATCTACATGGAACAAAGTGACTTCGTATATGATATAGATATACTTAATTCTTGTTTGAAACGTGGGAGTCGTAAAAGAATTCAATTTCTACAAGACAAGATAATGATGACTTTTTTTTTGCAGGGGTCAAGTACCCGCAGTTGCAGAGCTAAATTACTTGGAGAAGGTGAAATGGTTGGATATGTATGGAGTGGACTTACATCCTGTCTTGGTAAGAGTTTTTTCTTGTTCTTACAAAATTCCTTTACTTTCTAAGATTTTAATTTCCGTTCTGCCATTTCACGGCAATTCATTTAAATAGCTTACTGAGCGCACGTCCGTGCAAGTAGTCAGCGGCCTTTATCTTAGGTTCTGACTTATGAAATCATTGCTATTAAATGAGTTTTGTTTTTATTTTTAGCCATATCTATTAATCTTTAATTTCAATCCATGCGGCTCACAAACACTTGCTCTTTTGCAATCATAGCAAGAAAAAGTCACAGGCCGGCCAAACCCATATGAAACTGCAAAAATATTCAATTGAAAACATCATGTCCAATGTCCTGTGAATATCTTTTTAAATGTATTGTGCGTGCTTGCTTAGCTATAAGTAAGGAGGCCTAACCTAGTTCTCACTAATCGTAAATTGCAATCAGAGATTTGTGAGCTTTTCAATTCACAACGCCCAGAGCAAAAACAAAGATTGGTCGAGTCGAAGCAAACTACAAGTAGGCAGGGACAGGTTTTCTGTGACTGTGACTGAATGAGTTTTCACCATGACCAACAGTAAATTTAATTTATGTTTCATTGGAGGTTGAGATTTTCGATTACTACGTGTACACATGATCCATGAGTGTCAAGTAGGTTGACCGTTTTTTAGCACGGAATGCTGAAATTTATGAATTTGTTGTTGAAATGTAGGAAGGATTTAATTCGCGAAATATCAACCACAGCAAATATGTATGCATTTGATATTTGGATCAAGTCGTATCATGATTTGCTTAATCTAGTCCTGTATCATTCAATTCTCCGACCGATTGAATTTTGTATTATTGAGTGATTGAATACTTTTGAAACCTGAGTCGCAATGCTACAATGGAATTAGTCAAGCCAATCTTTTGGATTATTCTTATTAAATTATTTCGTCGTAGAAAAGCTGCTAGTATTTTGTACTGTTCTGAGAAATTAATGGAGCCTTTGCCTCTGCTCTGTCGTTGCCATTGAACTTGTTCTTTTATGTGACTCAAATTCCTAGTAACAACTTTTATATCTGAATAGCCAGCAGATGTAATCGTATTTTTCATTTCTCGTCGTAGTGGTAGTCGTAACTCTGCGGGCAATGAGCAATTCCAAAAACTTCAAACATCGTTTCATGTCCACCAACGCAAAATAACGCAACGTGGAGTGGTAGTCCAAGAAGTAAACGTGTGATCCGATAAGGAGATTGCATCAATCCCTTGGTCACGTTTCCGTTTCCGCATACATGCTTTTCGTATCTTGAGTTTTTTACGAGCCCTGTTCTGTACAGTACCCATCCTCTCTGACAGACAACGAACTTTAAAACAAGTTATGTGAATGAGAAGGAAGATAGTGCAAGTTTCTTTGCGAAAATTGGATGATAGGGATCATTACCTTGAAAAATTGTAGACTTGGGCTAACAGCACGTAATCCACAATAATGGATGAAAGATGACTACAAGAGTTAACTAGTGAAAATGGACATTGTTGGTCAATTCGAGATGCCATGCCAGAATCCAGTTTTCAGGGATAGCTCAGAAATTACAATGGACCAAATTTTTTTGAATGAATCTCATATCTCATTTTAGCCCGAGTCGCAGTATTGCCTACATGACTTTATGAATAAATAATTTACTACTTGCTTTTGTTTGGAGCAGGAGAGGTTAAGCATCTAAGCCCAATGAATTGTAATTATTGAACGAAACAGCCTGCAGGCGGTTATACGTATGAACGAAAAAAACCCGGCTAACGCTTTAAGATTTCTCTTATGCCGAATTTATAAGTAAATTCCATTATTTCACAGCACCTACTAAGTAAACCCTAAAAGGGTGGCACTTGCCAGCCAACAAGTCGTGGTATGGGCGGCACTCCACCGTGGATTAGATTGGGATAAAAGCTCCATCCTGCGTTATGTTCGAACCATGCATGGTCCAAAAAGGTTGAAGTAAAAGCAAGGGAGATAATTAATGACTGCTGAGGTATCAATTTGGTGATTTAGATGTTCAGGTCAGAAGGTCAACTTTTGGCCTGGAGGTGGAGAGAAGGAAGAATGGAATCTACCTGTATGAGGTTTTCT
Organism: Thalassaphorura encarpata; assembly: GCA_009869925.1. Lineage (NCBI taxonomy): Eukaryota > Metazoa > Arthropoda > Collembola > Poduromorpha > Onychiuridae > Thalassaphorura > Thalassaphorura encarpata. The sequence goes on along the minus strand of WJEZ01002339.1, from coordinate 1,506 downwards.
TATATTTTTTAAAGAATGGAACGAAGGGCACATAAACTGTTCGATTCCATCATAATTCATTTATTACATTGCTTCCCAACCCAAAGGGTAATGAAAAACTAGACCTACATGCCCTTTACACTAATTAGTCTGTCCAACGTAACCTGGGGATAAATCCGCCCGGGATATGTTGCTTGGTATGTGGTTCTTTCTACCTCGCATTCAAAACTGGAATGCCAGGCGACTGGGTAAACCCTTTCGCTCTTCTTCCAGAACGGGTCTTCCATCAAAATGCACGGCAGACTAGTCTGACTCCTCAAAATTTGTTTTATTTTAATTCAGTCAAATTTTAATGAAAATCATTCATTCCATGGATGGGCCCAGAATTTGACTGCTCGACAAATGAACAAAGCAAAGGCAAAAGATAGTTTGGAAAAAGTAGTAGAGGAATGAGCGTCCTTATCGTACAACACAATATACGTTACAAAAAATGAACTTCGTGTACAATTTCCTCCTAAATCCTGTTACCACGAAAATCATGATCAGAGTTAAATAAATGTGCTCGCGGGAGGCTAGCTAGAAGATCTCTTTTTTCATAACCGCTCGATTATCATTCATTACTACGATAGATTTTTTATCATTAAATTTTATGCAGCCGACAGTAGCCAAGCTGTGGTTGTACTGTTGTACATGAGCTTTTGTTTCCTTTGATTGGATTCGTAGGCAAACAATTCTTGTCACTTTCATGATGAAGTTATAATGATTCCCTTTCTGTATGGCTATGCTTTTGTTTTTTGCAGGGTGAAGATAATGTAGACTACTTTCTCGGACTCACCCCCTCTGGAGTCATTGTGTTGAGGAACAAAACCAAAGTTGGAAATTACTTTTGGTGAGAAACTTGTCGTTTTTTATCATTTTCTGATATATTTTCTAATACGAATCTTTTCTTTCAGGCCTCGAATTTTTAAGCTGACACACAAAGGAAAATACTTCATGTTACGGATCAGGAACAAGGCGGTAATAAACTATAAATAATTCTAATTTTTGTATCGTGAATTGGGTCATAAATTTTTTTTTATCGAATTTCACCTGTTATAAATTATGCAACGCGGTTGGTGATGCCTAAAGCAAATATATTACATAATCCATTTCTTTGTTTTGACAGAATGAAGAGCAAACATATGGATTTGAAACCCCGTCGAAATCAGCATGCAAACACCTGTGGAGATGTGCGATGGAACATAACGCTTTCTTTCGTCTCGTTCAAGTCGCCCCAAGTGGTCAGAATTCCAATAAGGCTCACTCCTTAAATTCGAGATTTAGAACTAGGTAAGACAGGAAACTAGTTCAACCCCATATTGGGGCAATTGTGTAATGTTGTTATTGACAAACTGAATTGAAAAATTTGTGAAATCCATTTACTACTATAATCTAGTGCTCGGAGTGAATCATCGGTTCGACGCAGGAGTCAACCAGAATTTGTTCGAACACCAAGTCGAAGATATCAGCGACGTGTAGTGGAAGGAG
>WJEZ01002338.1:0-13808 GCA_009869925.1 Thalassaphorura encarpata | reverse complement strand
TTTACTTGGCCTGCTCTGCTCAACTCGTTAGTCAGTCACACGCACGTATAACTCACACGGTATACTAATACCTTAGGACAAGGACTGGATTTAAGCGTTAAAGGTTACTTATTTGTTTGTACTTTCACAAGGAAATGTGTTCTGTAGCCAGACTATAGTGTGCCTTTGGCTTGATTACCATATTCTAGCTCTAAATGTTGTAATTGTTTTTTCCTTTTGTCTCTGTGTCTCACATTAGAATTTAGGAAGTGGGTTAAAATCATTAGGTTTGTTTGATAATTGGTTTGCTTATGCTTGCTGTTTCTTCAGTATAGTGCTCTTTGCTTGTAAATCCTTTGTCGTGTCATCTATCTAAAACTTTTGGCTACAAAAATATCTGTGAAAGTTGTTTGAATGAAATTAGTTTAATTAAGGTATGATATCTGAGCTTGCGATAAGTCGGGAAACTAGAATTTAATTCCTGTGAGTCTAGACGATCATCAAGTTTTAGAATCTCTTGAGTTTAGATTAGTTATACCGAGAGTTTTTTTTACATAATTAAAGTCGCTACGTCTACATTTCTGACAGTTTGACTTTTGGAAATGTCATTGGTGCATGTAAAAGTTTAAATACTCAATGACGTGCAACAAACAAACTAATTGGATCGCGTCGTAGGCTAAGTGGGAGCAATTTAATTAATAATCGTAGGCGGGGCTTTTAATTATCACAATAGCCCTTGATTTCTATTTTAAAATTTGTTATTGCTTAAATTTGGCTTGAAAATGAGTTATTTTTGAACTACTATTATCTGATTAGATCAACATTTTTAGTTTAGTGAATTTGTGCGTCACCGCTGAGCGCAAGGTGCAAGTTTCACCCCAGGAAGTACATTTAACCAGGTACATGTAATTTAGGGCCAAACATGTCAATTTCCCGTCTGTGCTCATTAGCACCGTCACCTTGTTCAAATTAGTCTGACGAAATAGCAGACTGACTAAAGCTTTACAACATAATATTCCCGAGCTGAGATGAGTAATGAATGTGGGCGCGTTTTGCATTTTACACACTAATACATTTAACCAGGTGCATGTAATTTAGGGCCAAACATGTCAATTTCCCGTCTGTGCTCATTAGCACCGTCACCTTGTTCAAATTAGTCTGACGAAATAGCAGACTGACTAAAGCTTTACAACATAATATCCCCGAGCTGAGATGAGTAATGAATGTGGGCGCGTTTTGCATTTTACACACTAACGTTAGACTGCGTGCGATAGTATTTATGACATTGGCGTCGATAATCAAGCACTGATATGATATGACAATCTCATATGATGTTAGGTTAGGGGTAGGGGTAAAGGAGATAAGTGATGCTTGTTGACTTATTAAAGATAAACCCCTGACGGGATGTGTAGTACCTAATTACGTACTAATTGTTAATATCCCTCTGAATTTATTTTTTGTTGTTTTGTACAGATGAGGATTGAGGATGTCAACGGAGAAGGATCAGTTAGAAAAGAAAGAGCAGTGTGTAACGACCTATGTGTTCCCAGTTCACGATTCCCTCGTCGGCTCAAGAGATTCCACAGCCAGCACCAGCACCAGATTAAAAAGTTCCTTTTCAGAGCCTCGGCCAAATCGGGAAATTATGGAGAAGAGTGGGCAAGAATTTCCAAGTGGAGATGTTCCACCACCAAAATCAGTTGGGCAGAAAGGCAAAGTGCCACTTCACAAAACATCTTCCTTGGGTAATCCAGGGTCGTCAGAGCGGAGTGAAAATTCTCCGCCAATTCAATCTCGGAGAGACAACCCTGGAAAAGGTGGTCCTGATGGAGAAGGCACGTCCGTACCAATGGCCCATGTTACTGGCCAAACGAGAGTTCCCCTTAAATCTGCCATAAAAGGTCATACGAGAAGTGTTAGTCATGGGGGTGTCATGGGTCAGAGGTCTGTTGATGCTGGGGGCGGAGGGAGCAGTGCCATGGCCCCTTTGCCCTCTGCCCTTAAGAAAACTCATACTCGTGCTGCCTCTCATGGACAAATCGTAGATGAGCCGAGTGGGAATCTCAAAGGGCACAACCGAGTTTCGTCCAAAACAGAATTTATTTTACCCCATGGGCACACTGAACGCCCTCGAACGACGAGTACAACAGTGCCTTTATGGGAGGGGCATGGAAGGGGTCACTCTCGCCAGGCTTCTCGCTCTGAATCCATCTATACTCTCCGTGCCCAAAAACCCGCTTCAAAAAGCCGATTATTTTTTTGGCGTCGGAACCCCGTGGAAGATTCAAAGACTCGTACCATAGTGCCGAATCATAGCGTCCCAGCAGACACAAATGAGAATCAGCACCCGAATGGGAAATTTCCGAGTAATCACATTCGAACCACCAAATACACTTTGATCTCATTTTTACCCAAAAACTTATTTGAGCAATTCCATCGTTTTGCCAACCTGTACTTCATATCAATTGTCCTACTCAATTGGATCCCTTATATTAGTGCATTTGGCAAAGAAATTGCCATGCTGCCTGTGATGTTTGTGCTTGGTGTGACGGCAATAAAGGACCTTTTCGAGGACCGTCGTCGCCACCGCAGTGATAAACGAATCAATAATTCATCCTGTCGTGTTTACAAAAGGTTAGGACAAAACTTATGTCAAATTAAATTGACTCATTCTCTAATCACTCCTTCCATCTCTCAACCACTTTAATCATATTCCCCATCACCTCCAGTCATAGTCATTCAAAATTCCTAGCTTTTGCATCTAACGTGTAATTAATCAAAATATCACCCTCGAGGGTAAACGCACGTGGATTTGCTTTCCTCCGACCTTGGCCTTCATCGGAATTTAATTCATATATCCGACTTCCCTTTGAATAATTTAATAACCCATCATTTGAAATTTCTTTACTTGGAAATCCTGATTGATATTACGTCATTTTGAAATGTGTGTACCCTTTGATGTCTCTTCGTTCCATTAATCATGGGTCCTAATCTAATTAAATGTCAACAGTTCGTAAAACTAAAACTCTTCTACATGTACTTCATGCCAAATAAAATATTGATCCTTCTGAAAGCCTAGAAAAATAATATTTGCACATAAATCCTAGCGAACATATTTTCTAACCCTTAATTTCACACTCGACTTGCGCTTTTAATCATGGATTCCTTGATTTTGTGTTGCAGAGAACTGGGTCGTTATACAAAGATGAAATGGAAAGAAATGAGAGTCGGAGATTTGGTTCATTTAAGTTGTAACGAAGTGATACCAGCGGATATTGTAGTCCTAAGAACGAGTGATCCAAATGGGTTGTGCTACATTGAAACGTCCAATCTTGGACGGAGAAAGTAATTTGAAACAGCGAGAAGTGATTAGAGGGTTCGTAGACAAAGTGAGTAAAATTCCTTGTTTGTGTTTTAAAATTCAATCTTCTCATGAATATAATAATAAAGTCAAAAGAAAGTTGCTTTTCACTCTCCTCTTAACATTCCACGTGGATGAGAGGACCTCTTCTGACTCTAATCCTTTTCAAATGACTGGAGAAGAAAGTATTAGGAAAGTGAGTCAAGGAGGGTAGGCAAGGTGAGAGCTTATAATGAAAAAGAAAAGCAACTTTTCAAGGATAAAAGTCTTGAGTATACTAAAGTGATATATAAGTTGTTCAAAGTTTTCCAGAAAGTAGGCCATGAAAGTATTGAATTTTCATTCAAAATTTTCACCTACCTACCTATTCCTTCATGATTCTATACGACGTCCCTTTCTCATTTTCTCTTTTCAGCAAAATACATTCCAACCCAGTGAATTCCAAAGTGTCATAGAAGTTGGACCACCTACGACCAAAATCTACCATTTTGCTGGCAACATCACACATCCAAATGGAAAGAGAGTTCCAATCACAAAAGAAAATCTTCTCCTCAGAGATTGTTTTCTTAAAAATACAGATTTCATTGAGGGCATTGTTGTCTATGCAGGTAATGCTCATCATTTTTAACTCTTTTTGCCATACTTTGAACCCGGGCGGAGATACACTCGACGTTTCCAAGAACAAAATTCATAAACCGGTTTTCATGCAATTGCGTCAGCTAAAGTCACTATTCTCAACATGTTGTTTTCCGATGGAGCTTTTCTTAGAAAGCAATATATCCGTAAAAATAATATTTTTTGAGTGGGACATGAAGTTAAGTACTTTTCCATGAAGAGAAGGCGATGAGATAGGAGAAAAGAAAGCAAAGAGAATACTGAGACTGAGATCAGATCAAATTAGTTCTTATTGCATTTGCCAAGTCCAATTTGATTAATATGCTGTGGCATGGACACGAGATAGACTGGACATGGACTGAAAAAGAAAAATGCTGAGGACTAGGCTATTTTCTTCCCTTTGGGTGAATTTGAAAGGAATGTTGGGTTAATCTAATATCCTGTGAGCTCATTTTATTGTTGGCTTGGCCATTCCTATTTTCTCTCAGGAGAAAATCCTATAAGAGACAGACGAGAATAAAGATGACAAGCCCGGTTTAATACAGGGGTAGAATAATCAGATTACATACGTACTATACCTCTCATCACACCAACATATTTCTACACTTCTGCGTCTTAGCTAAGAGAAGAGAAAGACTTTCCCTTGATTAAATAAAATATATCGTAAATCATATTCATAAATTTCTAAGAAATTCTTTTAAAAATCCATTTGCATGAATTTGCTTGCACTAATAACCCCTTCGAGAGTAATTACATCACAAGTTAAAGCGTAGGCCAATGGGAAGTGGATATCGTGAACTAAAATGTAGAATTCCAAGAAGAAAGAAATCATTTTGTTGCATTCTGTCATTCCCATGCTGTGCTAGCTTAAAGACTACTTTCACTACTGCCCTGTTTTACTTTCGACTTTCTCCGATTTCCGGACTCCTGGAGTGTTCCACATAGATTTGACATCCAAAGATAAGTCAAGTTAAGGAGTTTTTTGGAATCTTGAGTTGCGTGCTTTGGACTTAAGTTTCTTTCTATGAAATATAATATACCCCATGCTAAGGTAAATACCCACGTCAATGCCATGTATACCCGGAAATTCATTTTGAAGTTGAAAATGGACCCTTTGTTGTAGAAACTTTTGTCCAATTCTACTCTTTCGTCATTTTGTTATAATGAGAAGGAAAATCCGGAGGAGATCTACAGTCCTGGCTTTATTAGGTAGTTTGAATTAGAAAAGTATTACGTTTTAGATTTTCAACTCTGAATACGTCCATGTTACCATTTCAAATTTGTGATGTTGGAACTTTATTGGAAAAGTTGAGATGCTGCGGAGTATGTGCTTGTATTTTTGATGGGATGTAATCGGAATAAGTGGTTGATTTATTTTCCACGGTTTTAACTTGCAGGGCGAGAGACGAAGGCAATGTTGAATAATGGAGGTCCACGTCACAAACGGACAGGGCTGGAGAAAATGATGAATTTGGAAGTAATGTGGTGTGTTGTGATTTTGGCCGTACTTTGTGTGATTGGGGCCACCGGCTCAAGTCTTTGGTTGGCTTCCTTCCATGATGAAACCGTGCCTTTTGCCATACCGGACGCAGACGAATTTTCTCCATTTGATGCTGCATTCCTTAGTTTCCTCACTTTCCTCATTCTACTTCAGGTAAGGACAAAACTGTGAAGAGCTGAATGCAGAATTTATTTAAAAAACTATGTGAATCCCATAGGTTATGATTCCACTTTCACTCTACGTTACAATCGAACTGACCAAATTGATGCAAATCTTCCATATTCAAAGTGATATGGATCTGTATGACCCTGAGACAAATAAACGCATCGAGTGTCGTGCCATGAACATTCCTGAAGACTTGGGACAGGTGAGCAAATCTTTAATTTTTTTATATGACTTAAGCTAAGTACATTAGAACATTTGCAGAAAATAAGAATTACATTATGATAGAGTTATATAATTGCTAAATTCAAAAGTCAATGATGATGATGATGGAATATTTTATTATTTACAATAGTTATACTCTCAGCACTTGAGTCATGGTCATTTGATGCTGAATTATTGATTTAATGTCTATGCAATTAATATTTTCATTTCACCTTGCACTCGTCCGTGCAAACAAGTACAGGAGTGTGAGTTTGAGCTGAGTCTTAAATTTGCAAAGCATGCAAGAGCTTGAGCACGGCATGACGTTTGACTTTGAACAAATGGTCATCTTACAGTACAAGTAGTACTAGTCACACACATGTACTCCCAATGCTAATCCTAATCCAAACCAGCATCAGTCTCAATCTTAGTATTCCAAAGAAGGTGCGAATATTTTTTTGGGGTAACCTCATCTCATTGCATACATAATGCATTGCATTCCATGCTGCAATGTTGTGAACAGAACAAGTACCAAGATGAAAAGGATTTTTTCTGACTAGGCTATGTTGTGGTCTGGGACGAGGAGAAGTGCAAGTTTGACCCTGAGAATTGTGAAACCTAGGCTTGTCTCGGACTCTCAAGTCGTCGACTTAAAACGACACCGTGTGCCTAATCCATTATAATATGAGTGAAGTCTGTGAAGGCAGGCAGGCAACCAGTTTATGAATCTTAATTTGGCATTACTCGTGTGAACAATAATGGGGTAGTGCAAAAAGTAATGGTACAATAAATGTAGCCAATTCTATTCCTCGGAATTTTTCTGCAAATAAATTTTCTTCAAGGTGAATTACATCCTTGTCTAAATTTACACTTCCCACTGCAATTAGGATTTTTTCTGGTCTTGAACTCCTCGTTTAGCTGACAGGTTGTTAGACCTGAGCGATTTTATTGAGGAAAGTATCCTTGTAACTTGAGTTAAATTTTAGTTAGACTTGAGTTAGGTTTAAATTGGTTGACCTTCCATTCCTTTCGAAGAACAGGTGTTTGAGCGTAAACGATTCCCGTCCAAAGGACAGAGGTCATAAAATTTTTGAACATCTTTGAATGTGCCAAAATGGGTACTTGCGTTTTACACCCCACGAGGAAGCTGTTAAAAAGTCATTCTTGGACCAGCTAATTAATTTTGTAGAGGAAGTTGACAAAAATGCTTGAAAGAAGAACCACATGAAATTCTAGCCCTTAATTACTGTGGCGAAAACCAATAAAATGTTCTCTCATCTTTCTTGTACGTTTTTGCAAGTGTTTTTCCATTGCATGATTGAGAGAACAGAGTAGCTATTACATGTACATATGTTTAGCCATTTCCTTCCTTTCTTTGGCTTCGTTCGTATATCATATGGCATTGCATGGGCGGTTTTGGGTTTTGGTGGCAGTGGACTGTGGAGGCATTCCTCCCTCACTTTAGGTCTTCGTTCTTTGCCCATTGACTTCGTCATCATCATCGTTGTCGCCGCCACCGTTCCGTGGAAAAAATATGCTTAGGACTTGGCTAACTCTTTCCTTCGACTTTATCTCCCACATTGCCGAAGGACTCTTGTAGTTGCTAAAGTCTACTTTCCGTGTGTTTGTTCAATCGCGGATGACACGTGAACAGGAAATGAGGATTATATCGCCTTGCATTGCATTGCGGACGTCGACTGCATTTTGAGGTTCAAATAAGTGTTTTTTTAAAGGGATAGAATTATCATGACCGACCAACCACTCTCCGTTCGTCGTTCGTGTTCCGTCTCGTTGCTTTCTTTCGGACTTTTCTACATTCATTCCAATTTTTGCGGTTTAAGCTCCAACTGCGCCAAATGTCATAGCTGTACTTACAAATAACAAGTCCAAGTCAAGCGTGTTGATCAAAATTGATGCTCCTACGAAACTAATAATCAACACCAAGTGCGGGGGAAATGGATAAACGAGAGCTGAAAAAAATATCTGTGGAAATTTTCCGCACTTTATTTTATTTTGAGGTTTGGAGACTCCACATATAATCAAGATTAACATCAGGCAAATGGGTGACAGTTCTAAGAATCGTTCTTGTTTGTGTAAAATATGAAATTTGAGAGAAAACGGGATTTCTGGAAAAGTCCCTGGGAGTAAACAATGTAGCATGTACTGTATCTATCATTCGGCTAGGTCTTCAATATTAAATTCTGCCTATCTTCACTCTCGCATGCCTGCCGCCTTATTGGATTTTTGTTTCTCATCCATCTTAAGAGTTTTTGTTACATTAGCCACATGGACTCCGGGGGTTGGATTAGTAAAAAGGAGAGCGAAAGGCGATGACCCGGGAAGCAAGGACTAATTCGGGGAGGTTTGGCGGGTCCGATAGGAAAGGCTTTTAGTGTCGGAGATTATGTGGAGAAACTGAGCAGATGGATTTACACGTTAATGGTTTTTGCAAAATGTATACATTACATTTCCCGTTTGCTCGCTTTGCGTGTGCCTCTCCTTTTCCTTTTTGCGGAATTTGCAAAAAGACTTTTCTTCACAAAGCTTGTTAAAGTCAAAGCCTCTTGGTGCATGGCATGTCTGAGTCTGACTATGGTTTGCCTATTACATTTGAGGATTATGAGTGTCATAAATGAAAGACTTAAGGATTATATGATTCCGGCGGAACCAATCCCCATTTATATTTTGCTCCTAGACCATTATTCTTGCTTTACTCATTTTCTACTGCTGCACATTTTATGACCAAAACAGCATGGTGGTCCTAGGCTCAGGACTGGTTGTGGTGACGGAAAGACCCAAATGGACAATAAAATTGAACCGAGTGTTCAGGCATGAAATTTCTACTACTCATTCGTTTTGAATTTTGGAAGACGATACGTAAAAGTAACACTAGCGAATCAACGTGTTCATAGGTCACTGGAATTATAAAAATGAACTTGCTGAGACTGAGCTGACTCGTCCTACCTTTACGTGCTTTTGTTTTTATTTGGTGATTTGCTTTGGTAGAGTATGCACAAGGTGATTAGTTCGAGATATTGGTTTGCCAGGCGGCGTTAGTTTGGATTTTACAACTTTGCCATAAAATTGAAATTACCACTTACTTTAGTCCCCATGCCTTGCTTTGCCTTTGTCTCTGGTTTGGTTTATTTGAAAATACAGAAGCAAATCTCCAGATGAACTGTCTAAGACTAAAGTGAACTTCTTGGTTTTTGTTTAGTCCTTCTAACGTTTTCCAATTTTAGTCTTCCAAGAAGCGATTCCCGTTTATTCGATTCCATAAAATTTACTGCAAAGGACATACGGATTTGTTACGGCCCGTAGCAGCATCACGATTTCCGTTGGATTTGATTGTTCTGCAATTATATTTTGATGGCGAGGAAATTGGGCAGAATGGAGGAGATGGGCAGTTAAATTTTAATTGCGAATTTCAGGTGGTCATAAAATAAGTCAAGTCTCTAGATACAATTTACTTCATGTTATCCGTGAATCAAAATTCTTGGATTTCGCGAAGACTTGGCAGATTATCTACAGCTGGATTTGGCCAATGTTGAAACTACCTGGCCTGACCTGCACCTGTCCGTTTTTTTTAAAATATTCATAGCTACACGTGTACGTGTCATGACAGGTTGTTTGCTTGTTTGCCTCATCTTCCCGGTGTACCATTTCATGCTTGACTCCTCGTGTGTGTTTTTGTGCTCAACTCTTATTATTTTACGGATCCAATTTCAATTTTCCGTCACGCATGCATAGGCAGGAGCGACCCAATATGTTGTTTCATCAAAAATTAATATTTGGCGTTCTCGGCTAGCACCTGTTTCTAACTACGAGTGTCCTAGATGCAAGGATTTTTTATTGTAAATAGGCCGAGCTTTGTTCTAAATTTGCCTATGCGTCATTTTTGCGAGAATTTTTAGAATTTGCAAAATTTTAGCAAAATTCGGTTTAACCTTCAGATGTTCGTGACCTTCTGTTTTATTCAATTAGGATTATAGACACATTGACAAGGAGTTTTTTTTTCTTTCATTGTGCAGCCAGAAAATTTATTTTTCATGAAATTTACTGGTAAAGCTAAGTAGCTAATGCACGTTAGTTCAAGCTAAACTAGAGGAGAAGTCGTATACGTGTTATACTTGTGAAAGCCCTTTGCGTGCATGCTTAATTTAATATTCACGTCCTAGTCTCACAACCTACAAAGTGGAATAGAGCAACAATGGAATCGATCCATTGACAAGGACGGACGCCTTGTAAAATACGAATGAATTCAGACTTGATGGATATTATGATTTTTATTACGCCGATTGTGTCTGTCTAGCGTAACAAATTGACTTTATACAGCGGCATAACTATTTTTATGCTTGCAACTCTTCGTAGTAAAATTTATTACACTTATGAGGGCAAACTGTGGATAGACCCTGGTTGGAAATAACAAAACAAAAGATTTGCGTGGGTTGAAGCCAAATACACAAAATATCTTGTATCGTCTTCATTATTAAAATAAAGGGGCATTATAAAAATTCTACGTTTTTCTTATTTGGATTGAAGGAATGGCACATGCTCCTTTTTTGTCCTTGATTCAACATTTGGAGAAGAATGAATAATTAAATATGCTGAGCTGAGTCAGCTGAGTTTAATTAAGTGGCAGATTGGATATTCGTTTGACATTGTCACCCGCCTTTTTTCTATCAGCCGTCGGACACGGGTGAAGGCCAAATTTCCCAATGTATTTTGTTCTCGGGTTCTCTGTAAAAATTGACTAGAATTTACTTGTTTGCCTCCGCTTTCAGACTTGTTTGATGGGTTCGGGTTTGAAAACAAAATGTAGCATGTGATGGTATTGTACAATTGTCCAGACGAATTGCGATGAATAGACGAACGTGTTGTTCCTACCTGGATTGACGGTCTTAGAATAATTTATGAACATTGGTTTTTGGGTGAACTTTTGAAGAAGTTCTAGGAAATTGACTTTGAATGGTATTTAGATAAAATGTTTGAACTGGTGGAAATGAAGAGTTGGAATTACAAGTAAATATTACTTCTTTACCATAAAATACATGGTTCAAAGTGGGAACTGTTCAATAGTCATGAGATTTTGTCACTTCATGACTATGACATGCCAAACAACTCCACCCTTCAAGTAGTGATAAAATGAATCGTAATTTGCACTGCCAATTTCATCCATTTGAACTAACACGAACGCCTGCCTAGTGACAGATAGAAGTGCCCTGATTCTTATCAACCTCTTAAAGGATTGAGATAAGGAAAATGGTTTGTTTACTTATTTACTTGAGTGAGAGGAATTGAAATGGGATTGGGAAAAAGGATCTCCTAGTGCTGCTAGTACCTCTAATGGTAGTGTTGATGGATTATACGGAAATTGAAGTCCATTGTCAGATTCGCACTTGAAGAGTTGAGGCTTCCTTGACGAAGGACATTAGTAAGATTCGTCTCAGAATTTCCTGGAGAGTCTCATAACATTGAAATGAAGTCATTTGTGTGTGTCAAAATGTTTTATCTGAGTTTTTGATGACTTGAAAGAATTTAACGAGTTTCTAAGTTTCAGCAACTCATTTAATTCACTCTTTTTAGATTTTTCGAAGATAAAAAATTCTGTGGATTATAACATCAAAGAATGATTTTTCTCATTGTATATAAAAAGAGAAGGTTTCTCCATTAGAATGAAAATATTTTGAGTCTAATTCTACTTTCTAAGCTTTGCTCAAATCAGGAGGGCTGGATGCATGAAAATGACTTTTAGTTTGCAAGGAATCGAAGTTCGATAGGATAATGTTTCGTGACCCTAGATATTACTTGCATCCGCTCGCACGTGTATTGGCTTATGCATTTGGCTGACACCAAGTTGTAAGGATTGTCAATTTCTTAGACGTGAAGGTAGGCATTTCTTGACTGCATTTGGGAATTTTACCCTTCCGTTTGATAGACATTGTCTTTTTCCTAACTAGCTCAGGTCTCAGGTGCATTTTAGTTTATTTCTCATGTCTCTCTTCTTTTCTACCCTTAGACATGTGCAGTATTGGTTTCTGTTTTGACAGGTCTTCTTTGCATCTGTGACACGAAACACTTGTCTATCTGATGCCTCTTGGGAAACAAATGAAAGTCGATAGAAGCATTAAGAATTGGTTACATTCGATCCAGTACATAAAATGTTCAATAATGGCTAATTCTATAAGCTTAGTAGCAAAAATTAAACTAAATCATGTCACCTTTCTGATGTCTAGTTCATGTAGCATAGGTCAATAGAGTGTTAATTGGATTTAATTTTTAATTTCAGATCCAGTATATATTTTCTGACAAAACTGGAACCCTGACTGAGAATAAAATGATGTTTCGACGTTGTACGATTGGGAGTATTGATTACAATCATGTCCAGCCGACTGCTGCTGAGCATGTAAGCTTTTGGCAGAATTTGAATACAATTTTTGCATTGTTTTTTTTATTTTGATTCTTGTTTAATAGTTGGCATCAAATAAATCCTTGAGCTCCCCGCCGCTCAAAATCAACTTAACTTTGAATGAGCTTCTCGGACAGTTGAGCATTCAGCTCCCTGTCCAGCCATTCCAATGGTCAAGTGACCTTGACATCTCAGCCTCAGAGGGTCCACGATTTCTTTATGATTCTAGCCGTCTGCAACACAGTCGTAGTTGCCAAATATCCACATCATGATCATGTAAGGAATTCAATATTCATGTTTTATTTGACTCCTTGAGTATTTTACAGGCTATAATTATTGACATCATTTTGCCTTGACAGATGAATGCAAGTGGTATGATTGTGGAGAACGCGAACGACACCCAGTACGAACGACTTTCCCCAATCCGTGAGTCGGTGGACAGTTCCATTGCAAGTGCAAGTTTTTCATCCCATGAGCAAAATACGCTTTTAGTTGACTACAGAAATAGTGGGGAAAATTCATCGACTGCTGAGCAACAAGACTCCCGTGCTCCTGTTGTGACTTTGTCAAGGTCAGGGTCAGGTGGGCGTGGAGGTCCTCGAGCACCGCGTCGCTTAGACCTTTTGCCAACTCGACCACTTTCCCCAATATCTTCATCCAATGAAACAACGCCCACAGAATCTCCAGCCCAACGACCCCGTTTCCTTCAACTCCCCTCAGTCTTGTCAAAGTTTAATAAAACTCTAAATATTAGTCAAAATTCTGTCGTGACCCCAACCCCATCTCCAAGTGAATTTCGACCCATTTTTGAGGCTGAGAGCCCTGATGAACTTGCTCTTCAAAGTTTAACAAAACTCTAAATATTAGTCAAAATTCTGTCGTGACCCCAACCCCATCTCCAAGTGAATTTCGACCCATTTTTGAGGCTGAGAGCCCTGATGAACTTGCTCTAGTAGAAGCAGCTTACGCTTATCAATGCAAACTTTTAAAGAGAACTCCTACGCACGTTAGAGTAGCCATGCCAAGTAAGTTGGATTTAACAAGGATTGATTAAGCCATGTGTTGGCTTATCTTTTTTATCCTCAATTCAATTTTGATGTATTCTAGGTGAAGGATTAATCGAATATGAAGTGCTTCATACTTTCCCCTTTGATTCTGTTCGGAAACGGATGTCTATTGTGCTCAAACACCCTGACACGGAAGAAATCATTTTGTATTGCAAGGGTGCTGACTCATCAATTTTTCCTAGACTAAGAAATACACGTAAGTAGTTCACTCAATTTACTTTCTCTAAGCTTGGGCCCCAACTGAGCCAAATATTCATCAGATTACATTTTGTTGACATATTTCAAATGGCAGCAGCTAATTCTTTTACATTTATGTTTTCATACAGATAGTGAGTACGAGGAAAATTTGCGGTCACAAACACAAATTAACATTGATAATTATGGGCGTGAAGGGCTTCGAATCCTAGTAATGGCAAAGCGAGTGCTAACGGAATCAGAATACACGGAATGGGTTACCAAATACAGACTAGCAGAGCTGGATATTGACAACAGAGATGTCCTCCTCTGCAA
>WJEZ01002337.1:0-13814 GCA_009869925.1 Thalassaphorura encarpata | reverse complement strand
TACCGAAAGCTTTCGGTTCAAGTCGTCGCACATGTGGACCAAAATAAGCACCCTAATTGCAATCCTATCCAACCTTGTGGGCTTGAAGAAAAGATAAAAAAAGTCCGTGAAATGAAGAAATCCTCAAACTTCAATAAGCCTGCCAAATCGTCGGACTGCCCCAAGAATTACAAAATCGAATTTGACATCCCATGTGATTACAATGACAAAAATGGATATTTTATTAACGACTTGTTTGCCTTCAAACATTCCATGGTTTGCTTTCCTCGCGATGACTGCTAAAAATTTCAAAATTTAATCTAGTTACAAACTTTCCAAATTTTTCGTAATAAATGTAAACTAATCTGTATGAGTACAAAATTTTGGTGAAATTAAAAACTAAGGAAATGTAAAGATTCGTAAATACAATTAAATATATTAATTTCTCTATGTCTGTCTATGCTTACATAAATTTTTACACATGGCTTGAGCATGATATCATTTTGCTTAAGTGGTCCTCCTCCTCATTTCATAAAACTTATTTTTTTACACCAAAAATAGTTATTAACAAAAGATGTGCCATGTACTGGAGCGGAACTGAGCTGATAATTTTTAACTCTTGTCATATTTGTAAATTCCCAATTCCCCATTGTAAGTTAATTTTAGGTCAGTTGGCTGTGACTTTCACTGACAGGTGTGTAATTTAACAAGCTAGCTGAATATGGAAAATCCCATACTTCAAACACCATTTCCGCGTATTATTAGTTTTATCTCAACCAATATGGATTAAGGTTGGCACAAAAAGTTTGTCCTAGATTCAGTGGTCGAAAACACGAGGCGATGGATATACTATTTATATTTGTAGTAAATGACCAATTAAATAATTTATTTTATCAAAATTTATTTGCTAAATAAAATTACGTATTTTCGTTAAAATGTTTATATTTTATAAATATTTTTTGTATAAAAGATCATGAAGAAAGAAAGTTGATCATAATTCTGACATGAAATGAGGAACTGATCTGAGAGCTTTCATGAACTCATCCCAACCCTTCCGCATTCTTCCAATACAACCTCCAAATGGGTCATCTGTCTCATCATCCTCATCATCTGACACTCTACATTTATCCAATTTGATGGAATTGTCCTTCATTTTATCTTTTACAGCTGACATCACCCATTCATTTTGAAGGATTTGAGCTGTCAGGATCCGAAAAGCACCTTCAACATTTCTTGCGTCCTTGGCTGATGTTTCCAAAAACGGAATCCCTAGTTTTTTAGCCACAGCCTGAAAAAGAACACAAATTATATTTAAAATAAAATTAGTTAATTGAATTATGGTTAAATTAAATTCATACCTCTCCCTCTGACTCTGTAACTACTCGTTCTTCAGCCAAATCAACCTGATTCCCTACAAGAATTTTGACAGCTTCTTTCGGAGCATAGTCTAGAGCAAATTGCCACCAAAAATTGATTCCTTTTAGGGTATCCTTTCTTCGAATATCGTAGACAAAAATAATCCCTTGTGCCTCTCGAACACAAGTTGAAATCACAGCTTTGAATTTCTCTTGTCCAATTGTATCCCACTGTGATTGTGAATAGGGCAATTATTATAAGTAAACCAGGCTACCCAAATAATTTGCTAATTACAGTTGTGAATTGTATAAATTTACTCACAATGATGAGCTGAATGGTTTCGTCTCCCATTTGTACAGTCTTTCGCACCTGAATAATGCATAAAACAATTGGGATTTTTTGTAAAAGTTAAAATAATTAGCGTGTGAATGAATTTTTACCAAATCAGCGCCACCCGTGACATTTATTGACGTGCTGAATGTGTTATCCTGCGTAAAAAAAATCAAAATTCAAATTTAAATCTAAATTTAAGCATCTTGATTTCAATAGAAATTTTTATTTACATAAAATCGTCGAAGCAGGCAGGATTTTCCGACGCCCGATGCTCCGAGCAAAACAATTTTGAAACTGTAGTCACTACGCAAATGGGACAAAATTGCTATTATTAATTTAATTAGTTCTAAATAATTTTAATTTCTTAATTAGCATTGTTCTTACTAATTATTTGTTGAGTAAGCTGAGAAGGACGGATCCCTGGAAGAACTTGGATATGGATTTGGATCAACTCCGTATAATTTGGTCAATTTCTTGGGATAAATATTTCTACTGCACGTCGGGCATCTGTGTAAAATATGAAATAAATTAATCCCAGATATATTAATCACTTACTAGAACGAAACTTAGAGGCACTTACGTCAATTTCCCTCTCCCGAGGTATTCTTGAAGACATGCATTGTGATAGGCATGACCACATTTAGTCACTGTAAAATAATCTCCATTCTTTTCTAAATGTTTTGACAAAAAGTATAAAAATTAGCAATTGTCATTCCATAAAACTTGGACTACTGTGAAAAATTCGACTCACCAGCCTGAAAATGGAAACAAAGACGGCAAATAATTATTTCTGGTCCCGTTTCGTCCATTTTGACTCAATTATCACAGGCACGCAAAGAATTTGCTTTCGTTATGCACTGTTTGAGATTGGAGTTTTATTGCTATAAATTGTTTTCCATTATCTTGTAGTGTGCTTTCGCTTTGAGTTTATTAAACTTGTAAATAAATAGTTTTATCACACTTTACTTGCACTGACGATCGGAAATGCAAAGAAAAAAAGAGTAAAAGTTACAACACACCTACACTTCTAGTCACAATTTAAACTGAGTGAACAGAAACAGGACAGCAGGATAGGATGACTGACTGAATCACTAGATCCTCATTTCCAAATCCATTTTTAATCCTAATCTGAAATCTCGTAATGCTATGCTAACGCAACGTCTAAATACTCAGCCTTCTGTCCGTGGCCTTTTGACTCCTTGAGGAATAAGATAAATATCAATTCATATGTATTCACCTATACAGTTTTTCTTTGCCTTTGCTTTTTCTGGTTATCAATTAATTATGAATCGAAGACACACACACTGGACAAACAGGTTTTTTGACTCAGATTTTTCAGGTTCAACTTCCAGATTTTTTTTTGTTGAGAATTGAGTTGAATTGACAATATTTGAAGAGATGAGACACAGACACAAGCAGTTTAGTCTGGACTGGACTATTTTATACTTTATTTTTAACTGTAATTGAGTCTACCTCTCCACAAGAAAATGTTTAGAGGACAAGTAAATAAGATGGGCTGGACAAGCTATTTACTATGTTGCAATTTTAGATAACTACTCTTCTCCGTTGCTTGGCTTTGCTTTGCTCTGCGGTTGCTTGGTCTGTCTCCTGGATGAAAGATAATTTGAGTATACTAAATATGAGTCTCTAGCCTCATCAACTGAACTCAAGGCAAATGCAAAGGCAGCTAACAAAAGTTGATTAAAAGTAGACCACCGATTATTTGTAATTCACATTCACACCCACCATACAGGAGGCTAGGCATAAGCATAACCAAGAGTCAATTTAATCCAGGAGGAACGGTTCCAAATTAATAGGCAAAAATAGCCAGCGGACCATAACAATGGGAATGAATGGCGTTTTCCGACACAATGAACAACCACAAAATGTAAAAATAGAAACACTAGGAAAAATTCATAAAGAATTAGGTTCACTCAATCATTCCTAGAATATTATAAAACTAAATAAAAATTGATAAGTTCAATTTTTAAAAAAACTGCTTGGATATTTGTTAAACTGAAAATTGCAAGTGATTTGAAAAATGATTTTGTACTGATCGGTGGCCAAAGACAGGTTTTCTATTTCAGGTCACACAGTTGGCCGTTGGCGTTAACTTGGGATGAGATACTAGCCAATGCGGCTGCCATGTGATGAGAGGAAAGGATTGTAAAAATAATTAGCAATATAAGTTCCTCTTATGGACTAGGAATATAATAGGTATACAACATGCATATTTGCATCTGCTCTGCAGTTGCATTTTCACCACATTCGTTAACCCATAATTGGGCAGAAGGTTGTAAAGCCAGCCAAAAGTTAGAATGATGAATTAGCACGCACGTTGTGCTTCGTACTCTGTTTATGTGCAAATTCACTTTTTAAACAAACGACCTCAGTCACACTGACACCTTTTTTTGAATTCTCAATTCTTTCACCAAAATAGTCAATTTAAGTTCTTTATTAGTGTGTGAGTCATCTCACAAGACAAGTCCACATCTTAATCTCATGTCCAAACTTAAAACTTTTCTTGTGATACGAGGGTGTGTGTCGTGGCGTGGGCAGATAAGGAAACTATTATTCATCCTAATCCCCTATCCAAATTCTTGCCTAATAATAAAATGTCAAGTCCTAGTCCACATTTTGTTTACCAAGTGGATCAAGTCGAATACTAGGATGTAACTCTAACGTAAGGATTATTGGATAACTTTTGCCTTGCCTCAAATGCATGGGAGCCATATATGGAAGCTATGCTCTTGCTTTTGCTTTTTTAATGGCTCACCAAATTAGTCATGACCTTGGCCACTAAAAGAAAAAAGATCATAGCATATCTCAATCTCAAAATCTTTAAAGTGACGAGACGTCTTAGTATAGTACACTTGCATTGCATGAGAATTTCAACATCTGAATTTTTACATAGTTTTGGGATTTAATTAGGCTTAGGTCAAATCTCAGATAACGATGACGACAGCAGAACTAATTATCTTTAGCCAAAGTTACAAGTGCTTCCTATTAAATTCATATGGTTTAGTCTAACTGACCAAGACTAAAATAGTGATGATCCCGCCAAACGGTAGTAGAAAGCTGTATAATGTAATAAGCCTGTATTTTAGTTCATAATGAGAATCTTTAGTACACGTTAAAATAAATAATGAAGTATGTAACTACAAAACTAGAAAAACTCATTCGGCCAGCTAATCTTATTACAGATCTTGTCATTCCTGAAAATATAAGCAGAATTTTCCCTTTCATTTAAACAAGCTGACCAAATACAGTTATCTGCTGCCTTGCCTATGGAATAAAGCATGTGAAAAACACACAAGAAAGTAATTACATGAAATGTCAGAGTTCAAATGGTAATATGTTTTGATTTTATTCCTTGCTATTATCACTTTGCTTTCCACATATTTTAACCGTAACTAGTACAAGTGACCTGTTCGTTATAAGGGTGAATAATCTGTTTATTGAGTGGCACGGTACGGTAAGGTACAGTAGAGTCAAAAAAACTGCGTTGTGTTGCTTTGAGTAAGGTTAAAATACTTCGTCGTATTTTCACATCGTAAAACTTTTTTTAGTACTTAAGGAAAACTAAATTCTACATGCAAGCTAAACTTAAAGCTATGCCTCATTAGACAGCAGCAATTGCATACAAAAAAGTAAACGAAATATTAAGTAGAAATGGAGAACTAATACAAGAAATAAATTAATTCATAAGTAGATGAAAAATTACACGGTATTACGGTAGAACTAAAAAATTAATCCTTGCGACTTAAAAAATTGAGTTGGAATATTTGATTTGAATTAAATTTCTTATAACTAACTACCTGCCTTACAAAAAACGGAAGTAAAAATCCTTGAAAATCACATACTTGTTCTGATTTTGGCAATTGGCAGGAGTAGGAACTTTAGACATTGGAATTTGACCTTTGACCTTCATAGCATTCAATTTCCAGACGAAGATGAGCGAGAACGTGAGCGTGACGTCGATCTTCTAGTGGCAACACGATCAGCTGTACCTTTGACATAATTCCAACCAGTCACTACTCCATTGACCGTTCCATTAAATCCGACTTTGGCCCAATGCCAACTTTGTGAGCAAACTGCAGTGAGTCCACCTTCTGTCTCTTGATTTTTGACACGAGGATTAAGTGATATGTTTGGATTTTTCTTTTTGAGTTCAATCCCCTTGAGTAAATTGTCACTTTCTAAGATTTTAGCTGCAAGGAGACGAAAAGCTGCTTCAACGTTGTAAGCGTCCTTAGCTGAAGTTTCAAAAAATGGTAGATTTCCTAATTTTGACGCTAGTTTCTAAAAAAAAAGAAAAGAAAACATTATCTTAATAAAATTTTCTCTCTTAAAATATAAATTTAATATGAATTACCTTTCCCTCTGCTTTTTCAACTACGCGACACTCTGATAGATCTGTTTTATTTCCAACAAGGATTCTAATTGTATCTGGAAGTGCGTGATCCTTGACAAATTCAGACCAGTCTTGCAGATGTTCAATTGTATCAGCATTTGTAATATCGTAGACCATGATAGCTCCATGGGCTTCTCGGACGTAATTGGTAACTAATGAACGGTATTTTTCTTGTCCTACTGTATCCCACTGCAAAATCAATTAATTTGACTAAATTGTAAAGTAATTCGACCACAATAATAGTTTGAGTGAGTTGATTCGACTTACAATACTTAGGTTTACAATTTTTCCTCCAATTTGTATATTTTTCGTCCTCTGTAATAATCAGTTAAAATTTATGTAGATTATTATTAATAATACAAAATAGTATTTGCGATACTTTCTAGGAGTACTAACCCAATCGCAGCCGATTGTAGCAAAAAGATTTGTACTGAATTTATCATCTGCATATCTTTGTAATAAACTAGATTTTCCAACTCCAGAATCTCCGACCATGATAATTTTGAACTTGTAGTCACTGAAAACAGAATAAATCGGTGGATAATTATTATATTGCTGATATTTTATTTCGTATTGGTGTTTGTTTGTTTTTCTTACTATTCTGGTTCATCTTCTGTGAGATTAAAAGCAGGGGCACTTGGGGAAGGGAATGACTGATTGCACATGTATGGAATAATTGGTTTAGGTTTAGCATGGACCCCAAATAATTTTCTTAGCTGATCCAACTCAATTCGTTTCCGATCAATTGGACATCTGAAATTATATGGCATTAGTCAAAAGTTTAACTAGATAATTTCATTCCGAAATAATTGCTTACTCTTTGTATCCATTGTCATGAGCTGCCTTAATACAATAGTAGTGAAAAATATGTCCACAGTCTGTACTCACAAAATAGTCCGTGTCTGGATTATCTGAAATACAAAAGGTAAAACTGAGTTCAAATTACAATAACACATATTCTTTACTGAACTATTATTTTTCTGTATCAGTTACAGAATTTTTGTAATAACTTTCCACCCATTCCAGCGAATTGGAAAATATTAAATTACAAGCTCGTTGCTCGTCATGTGAATTGAAAAAGTAAAGTAATACTGGCGGTTTGGTTTTATTTTCATTTTCACTTGCAAAATCCAAATTAAAA
Source organism: Thalassaphorura encarpata (assembly GCA_009869925.1). NCBI lineage: Eukaryota > Metazoa > Arthropoda > Collembola > Poduromorpha > Onychiuridae > Thalassaphorura > Thalassaphorura encarpata. The sequence goes on along the minus strand of WJEZ01002337.1, from coordinate 6,591 downwards.
ATGAAATATGAGTGCATATTTGAATTGTAATACAATGCAACGAATACGTCATAATTTCAAGTGGGTCTGTGCCTTGCAAAATTAGAAATTAATGACTCATTATCACGTGTGAAATTAAATCGGTCATGCTAGTCATCCATTAACCTAACAAACTAACAATGGGACATGGCACGGCAAGGCAAATGACAAAATTCGCAGATGACAACTTTCTACGTAAAAGTAACATGACTGACCGACTCTACAAGGAAAATTAATCAAGACATTTAATTACAAATTACCAGAAGTAAAATCCAGACACAAGGCACAGGAAAAATCAGCGTCCATTTTTTGACAGAATTGAGACAAAATTCTGAACTTTTCGGATGGATTGGAATGTACTGCGTCTACGTGTCGGTTTTAATCAATGTTCCATCGCCAATAAATCAATTGTCACTTATTTCTCTCCGTAGTCAAACTCAGGCTATGTTCTTTTCGTATATTTGTTCAAGACAATCAATCAATAAAACTGAATTGATAACCTCAGCCAGCATTGCGTTTATAATTCCAAATACAAATATCACGTCCAAGTCTTGTTACTTATTGTGACGACTTGGTTCTTTGAAAGTCAAACGGTAAATAAATACAATGCAAAAAATAACTCTGACTAGGCCAGAACCAGACGGAACGGCCTGGCCAGGCCGTGGAATGAAATGTGTAGGCCTGGCAAAAAAATGCACAAATTGCAATGCAATGAGAAGAACGAAACGAATTGAACTCAACTCAACTGGTTGAATTTGCTTTTGCAGAATAGAAACCACAAAAACTAAAATGATTCGTCTGCCTGTGCCTGTACGTGCAGAATTCACTCGTCACTTCAAAAGTGTTATGGAATGAAATCAGCTGAGCTTAAGCTTGAGCCTGAGTTTATGTTATGAGTAATGCATGCAATATTGGGTGTTCATTTCATTCCCGGTTAGTTTCATTTCAACTCTTTCTTTACACTATGCAATACGTAATGTGTTATTGCGTCTTGGTCTTGAGATTATTCTGACTGTACGCTGTAGATCTTTGTGGCTTTGTCATGTCAATCTTGGTTGATTTAAATTTCAAATCACTTGGATAGAGTATTTAACACTGCGTAGGTTCCATACTAATATTTTTATGGCTTCTTTTACAAGGAAATAAATTAGCATGATGTGTGCGTACTTACTTGGTTTGGCTTTGACAGCAACAACATTGGGAAATGGCAATGACATTTCTTGATTAAATTTCATATCTAATCTATAATTAAATTAAGTGTGTGTTAGAATAATTTAATGCACATCTGCATCTCACCTCAAGGATTTTAATTATGATTCAAACATTTTTTTTTAAATATTATTGCCATCCAGCTAAACCAAAATTCTATTGTTTATATTTACAGTGTTGTTTTATGGTTCACCAAATTCAATTCCATTTGAGTAGACATGAATGATTTTTATTGAGAATAAAGTGAAAGATTTAACGAACTTAAATTGTACGGGTAGTAAGGAATTGACAAATGCGTTATTATACGATGCGTAGGATTTCTTAATCAATTTACTCCTACTCGATTATAAAAGAAGAAAGATCTTAAGTTAGTCAATTCCGCCATTTGAGATTTGTTCATTCCATGATTTGACCAAACGACGCATTTATTGACGCCTGGACCTGGGATGGGGTTTAAAGTTCAACGACGCCACGTCAAAAGTCAAAACTGAACTGGGTTAACTCACGAGGCTCATCATTATCTCAATTTCCCATTGCATGTGCTTATATATGGCACTGGATTGCACGTGTACAAATTTCCTGTCATTTATTCCACATTTTCTGTTGATAAAAGATAAACAAACTCATTCACAAATCTGGCTATCCTCAGATGCATAAATTATCACAATCTGTTATTTTTAAACACGGGAGAAATAAAAATAAAAATTAAGTAAAATCAGTACATCCCGGAAGGAAGGTAGTAAAGGAGGACAAAATTTTGGGCACAATTTGATAACAGTCGTTTGACTGATTGCGTCTTTGTGTAAATTTAGCTTAGGAAATAAACCCACGAACGAGTGAGACTTAAAAACATTTGCATTGCGATAAATGATAAACAATGTGTTATTCGTGTATTTTTTGATTAAACCTTATTTCCTTTCTGAAAACAATTAATTCCACGATTAAGGCTGCTCCACTTGAGCAATACCCAATGACCAAAAGAATATAAGCCAAAAATGTATCACTGGTCCCTAATGAAGGTGTATGTTTAGGCTCCAGCTCTGGATTACACTTTGGCGTGTACTTTCCTTCATAATGTCTGACGTAGCGCTTCATGACTCCAGAACCATAAAGGCAAATAAGTCTAGAAATTAGAAAATTAATTAATTATGTACTAATATGAATTTTAAATTTTTTCTGACCTATTGTTGAAACCTTCCTTATAAGGAGAATTCTTTGCCACAAAAATTCCACTCCTGAATGGAATATTCGCGACTGGAAACGAATAAATGTTTTGGCAAAGATATGGATTAGATTTTTTATAGAAATTTCCAATAGTCGTATAAAAATTATCCTTGAAGGTAAGGAATGCAACATTTTTTGTAAAAATTAAGCCACCAGCTACGGATGCATTGAAAAGGATTGCTGAGTGGTTCCCACTGCTAATACCAGTTTTAGCACCTTTAGAAATTTTCTTGACAAGTGAAATTGCAGCAGGGGAATAGGTCAAATCAGGATTCTGTCAATAAAATTTAATTTTATCTAAATTTATAGAATTTAGTGACGTATTTACATGAAGTCCGACGAGCTTAGCTCCTGCGCTATCCTTATCAACCAATATAGTCAAAGTACTTTGAATCAAATCTTCAACATTTCGAATTGGAATTGGTATGCTCGTAAAAATTGAGACCAGCGTGGCTGAATAAGCGACAAATGTAAGGAATCCAAATGATATCGCTACAAAAAATATAATTCTGAATGTTCGAGAATGTGGGGTTATATAAAAACCTGAAAAATAAAATACAATAAAGTTAACAACTTACTCACGTGACTCTTGCCCATTCTAATTTTTAATTCTAACCATGCTGACTAATCGCACCAATAGCCCAGACTCCAGAAGCTTCAACCATGAGTTTATCATGTGGGTCCAGGTCATTATGAATTTTGGACTTGACCCAAGCCAACCAACCGACCATACAAATAATGATTATCCATGTGCAAATAATAATTATCCAAACTGAAGTCTCAAAGGGATGAGTAAATATATTTCGGACGGAACTTATAGGTGGTTGACGAAAAAACGCTGTGACTCTGTGTGTGGATAAGGTTCTGGAATTCTTGAATTTTTTTAAATGTAAAAAAATATTTACATGAGAGTATGAACTGGAATCAAATAGCCCAAGGCTTTAGCCCTGTTAGGAAGAATGCTAGTTTTGGCAATCCCAATGTCAGCTCGTCCTTCTAATATTTCATTTGCCATTCCAGAAGCCCAAGAACCATTTGGAAATTGAGTAGCCCAACCGTCCGTTGGTAGTGCAAGGATTCTAATATGAAATTTCGGTCTAATTTTAAATTTCCTAGATTAGTTTTCACGTCTTACTCGAAATTCAATGAAATTTGAAAGGACTTTAGAATACTTGTCCCAAATCCAGATTGAAAACTTAGTTTTCCAGAATTTGCATCTTTACCCCAAACGATTTCTCCCTGGGTCATGTTATCCTTCTAGAAAATCATTAAATTCTATTGAATATTTTGTGTTATTACGACAAGAAATAAAATTCCAAAAAATTACAGGAGCGGTAGCCCGTAATCTAATCCCTTGAAAATTCATTCGATTCTGCCAAATTCTCCCAATATTTGACACGGATAATCGAACGGGATTCACAACGAGTATGTTGCTTTGATTTTCTGAACCAGTGTTCAGAGAATAAAATTCAAAAATGCTCAACTTGTTTTGACTAGTGATAGCAAAGAACACGTTGCTATTTAACAGGAAATTAGTTGTAACGTTGGCGAAAATACTTTTGAAGGATTGGCTAGCATCATTGTCACTATCTGGTTCTGGCATTAGAGGGTAGAAGAAAATGTAATTTGGTGCCCGAAATTTCATTAGGGAGGCCGAGCGTTGCTTCTCTACTTGGTTGACCTGAAATTATGAAAAGTTATTTGTAAATTTTTGTATTATGTCTGATCCATTCCTTTAAGAAAATATTCTTACAATGTCTAAGCAAGCCAAGGTTTCGTTAGTATCCTTTGCATCAAAAATATAAATTGAACCCTTGAAGCTTTCACGATTTGCAATAAAGCTGATATTGAGTTCACCACATTTCATAGAAATTAATTGAATACTGAGCCTCGGATTGTGTTTGGCTAATTTCTCAATCTTGGCATTGTCTTCTCCTTAAAAAATAACGAGTGGTGCAGATTTTAGTAATTTTGTGTCAGATAAATCTTTTAAACTTACCTTCCAAACTTATCAAAGCGATATCACTATCAGGTCTCCATTTTGATAAGAATTCAAGCAATTCCTGAAAAAATTCTAACTGACTTTGACCTTGGCCAGTAGCAGTCACTGATTGGTCTAATTTGGCCAAACAATTGAAAAGTATGAGCAAAATTGATTCTGTATATCCAAACTTCATTTTAAGGATACATTCGTAACAACGGTTCAAGTTTGATTTGCCGGTTCCTGTCCAGTCAGTTCTGACGTAATTTTGTAACAAATTATTTGTTATTTGCGGCATCTGACTAGACTACATTATTAATTCACATACTTTCGCTCCTATCACTGACGCTTTTATTTACACCTCTCTTAAAATTGGTCTCATATTTTCTTTTTCTATTCTTGCTGTGTCAATACAATATCAATCTTATCGATTTTTCCTAGTGCAATTCCAATTCCAAGTATCTAAACCTATAATCACTTATCGAATTGAAATCGAAATCAAACCAGGCTAATTTACATATCACTATCACTATTTGCCCTTCGTGGAATTTTGTGACGTCTGGTGTGAATTTAATCAATGAATAAAAATACCAGTCAATGCATTTACACAGTTCATTATTTTGCAATTCTTCAAGATCAGGAAAAAACATACAATACAAATTAAGTAATTGAAATACTTCTTTGTAATTTGTATTTCTAGTTTCATCCTTTTCTGGTGTAATTTGTATTTTGTAATTTTGATTACATTGTGAAACAAAATATTTCTTGTATTTTGAACGGGAATTTTGTAAGTAAGTCAAAATACCAGTACACCTCCAGTGCCTTGTTTGTCGCTTAAGAAAGGTGAAAGCTGTAAATTTTTATTTCTCTAATACACTACAAATTTAATCTTCACTTAATAATGAAATGAATTTCATAATCATTGGAATCAGAATACCTGTCTCAATTTCTAAGGCCAGGACAGAATTCGAGGACGAAGACGCCAGTGCAGGTTACACGTGGTTCGCAGGGTGGAAGCAGTGGAAGTCCACAAAGTAGAGCAAGAGGGTTCGTATCCGCAATAGTCAACGCTATTGTAGCACTTCTTTGTTCTCGTCCAATCGTACTTTGGCAAGCTTCTAGATCAGCATCTACCGCAACTGCTATAAATGCAGCTTTTTTTCCCACGTATGCACCAGCAATAACTGTACCTAGCCTTGTTCCAATCGAATTACCTGTAAAACGCGTTTTATTTGAATTCTCATCTTGCCCCTAACTCAAAAATGAAAATTCAATGGATAATTAAATTACCTCCCTGTTGTTCAAAGAAATTGGTGGTGAAATTGATTGTAGACATTGCTGTATCGTGTGCCGCACATTGCCCAATGGATGGTGTGGTATTGTCAAAGTACCACGTGGCACGTGATAGCAAAGATGGCTGGATCTGTATAGGCTCCCATGCAGACAATGTCAGATGTCCCTGTTACGAAAGGTCTTTTTGCAAATTGTAAGTTTGGAAGTGTATTTGTCTTATATCAGAACAACTTGTGTAGAAATGATTATTGGTGAACGTGGTATTGGCTACGTGAAACAATCAAGGATAAAATAAAAATTTTAGTTTGAAATTTAGTACATGTTTATAATTTTAAAATTAAAACTTACTTTGGAAAGATGGACGAGCCACGTACAATGCTAGGAACATGTAGAAGATTAATTTACTCATTTCAGAAGAAGTATTATGAAAATGTGTGACCTTAGTGATTGGAGGAAGGATCAATATGATTTAAGCACTTAATCGAAACACGATTGCCTTAAATAGTGGATAGACTGTATGTTTGTTAGGGTCAACGAGCATACCTGAGTCCTGACTGACATTTTTACACCATACCTTGAGTTAAAAATATCAGACGTCGCGTCGCGTCGTCTGGCATTCATCAATTGCATGATTATTGACGAAAAGTTTCAACCACAACATTTTACATTGCGTCATTCATTGTCAACTTAAAGTGCTCAAATAGCAAAATGTAGAAGAGGGTAACGATTTCCTTAGCAATTTAAATGGCAAAGTCTGTCTACACTCTCACATTTGACTTGGGACTTTTTTATTTATATCATCCTTGACAGCCTGCTGTGCTATTATGTGTAAAATGTGAAAATACCGAATTTTATTCAGATTAGTA